>PVJC01043005.1:0-14702 GCA_004026665.1 Murina feae
CCCGTGCGCGCGCCTCCGTACCTCTGTACTTTGCTTCCGCCACTCCTCTGAGTCTCAGACTCTTTTCTAGTTGTAGGATTTTCACTCAGCCAGCCTTCCTGTGGGTGCGAGTGGTGTCCGTGTGTTCTTTTCGAGGTTTTCCTGAAATAGTTGTTCACGGCTGCATTTACGGTGTCTACCCTATCCCGCCATCTTGTTTCTCCTCAGTGGTGCTCTTAATAAGCTGCTTTCACACAAGGCTTCACATGGAAAACTTTTCCGTATCCAGTTTTCTCAACCACCACATCAACCCATTACACCCCTTGTTCCTCGTTCCGTCTTCTTACTCACCTGTCCACCAAGTTTGATGCAAATTTACCGCATGTCCTTGCCTTGTCCTTTGGATGAAATAAGTGCTCTCATCTTGCCCAGATTTTGACATTGCTTTTCCTCCTGGCTATCCTTTCTTCCCTCCACTGTGGCTTTGCAATTCACAGACATTTCTTAAGGCATCACCTTTCCTGTCTTGATTCTTCCCTCAAGAACTAGATTTCCCATTCCTCACAGCCTAAGCAGTATCTGGCCTGGTCTGTGATGGCCTTCACGGACCAGCCTAATCACACAGACCGAAAGTCTGAGACACACTCCAGGAATGACAAGAGGAAGGGTTTGCAGACACATGGCACTCCCCCTTCCTGGCTAGCGTGCTAGCCCGTGAGAAAGACTTCCTCCAGGCACAGAACGCCAGTCCAGAAAGCCAGGGAACAAATACTGAAAGGTGACATGGCCAGCTCTGCGGGCACTCATCTCCCTTAGTCCTAACAGTTGCCGTCCCCTGACGGCACTGACCAAGCCCAGTGTCCATGCCTAAGCCCTTTGCAGAATTGCTGGGATTCCACGGTGGGGTCAGCCAAAATGTGTGCCCTAACCATTTTCAGGTGAAACAAGGTGATTACCCATCTGGTTTCCTCCTTTACCAAGTGCAGTAATGGTCCTTGGGACAGGCCTGAAGCCTGGGCCTACTGAGAAACATGTTTTGTTTGATTTTTGTTTTGGTTTGGCTTTTTAAATATATTTTATTGATTTTTTTACAGGGAGGAAGGGATAAGGATAGAGAGTTAGAAACATCGATGAGAGAGAAACATTGATCAGCTGCCTCTCGCACCCTCCCTACTGGGGATGTGCCCGCAACCAAGGTACATGCCCTTGACCGGAATTGAACCTGGGATCCTTGAGTCCGTAGGCTGACGCTTTATCCACTGAGCCAAACTGGTCAGGGCCAGAAGCATGTTTTTAGAAACTGGCCTTTTCTTCATCTAGGGGTTTTTGTTGTTGTTCTTGTTATTGTTATTGTTCTTTGGGGGGGTTAGGGGGGTTGCACCACTTTCCTGAGTTTAAGAATGTGCAGATATATGGTGAGAATTGCCAAAGGAACCTAAATAACCAGTAGGGAAGGAAGGAGAATTGCCAAAGGAACCTAAATAACTAGGAGAGTATTAAAACAAGCAAAAAACAAAACAAAACAAAACACCAGAAACAACTTGAGAATAACACAGAGAAACCTCTTGCCATAGGAGTGGAATCATCCACAGCCAAAACCACCTGCAGAATCTGTGGGGCCCAGTGTGAAATGTAAGTGCAGGACTGCTTATTTTAAAAATTAAGAATTTCAAGATGGCGACAGCAGGTCACTAAACCCACTGCAGGGCCCTTCGGCACAGGGGCCTGTTTAACTATCCAGTCTGCATGCCCATGAAGCCAACCTTGACCAGACCTGTACTTCCTTTCCCTGCGGGAACTCCGACAGCCCGAGAAGGCAGACCCTACTTCCAGGTGTTTGCTATGGTACCTCTTGTTTTGTGTGCGCGTCTCCACACATCTTCCTAACCTTCGCTATTAAAATAGCTCAAAGGTATTGATTTCTCTGCATCAATCACATTCCCCACCTCGTGTAACACACTAAGGGAGCTGGAAAATAAGTAATCCCATTCACACTGTCAGGGAACTGCCAGTGATAAAGTTATATAAGGCCCTGGAAGAAATAAAGGGCAGACAACTTTCTAGATCTTGACAACACACGACATTGCACCAAGCAAGAGAGAGGCTTTTTTTAGGAGCCATTCCACAGAATCGTGGCTCCTAGAGCAAGCTAACGAGTTTTGCTCACATTCGCTGGTCCCTGTGAAAGCAGGGTGCGTAGACCCTGATGATGACAACCTCAGCACATGACCACCACTCACCCAACTCTCTCACCAGTGCATTCAGTGGGACAATCAGCTCACCACCAGCACGTACCTGCTCACCGGCCTTGCTGGAGCTCCAGCCCACTCCACTCCAATAGTCGATAAAATGCTCAAGCAGCCTTTTATTAGTAGAAGTTCATGATTAGCAGTAATTTTGTTGAGAGACAATTTAGAACCAGAGCAACCAGACAGGACGCTATGATACTGCTTCTAAGAGCTGCTAGGAAAGTCTCAGCTTATCATCTATCTGTATGGTTAGGGTGGCCACATAAACTCATCATCCAAAACTGGGACCCTTTTAAGCGTGAAAGGAGGGACTATTAATTATGTCAGGAGCCCTGACCGGTTTGGCTCAGTGGATAGAACGCCTGTGGACTCAAGGATCCCAGGTTTGATTCCGGTCAAGGGCATGTACCTTGGTTGCGGGCACATTCCCAGTGGGGGGGGTGCAGGAGGCAGCTGATCAATGTTCCTTTCATCGATGTTTCTAGCTATCTATCCCTCTCCCCTTCCTCTCTGTAAAAAATCAATAAAATATATTTTAAAAAATTATTATTATTATTTCAGGAAAGCAGGCATAATCCTGGACTGGTCCAGGCATGCTGAAGTGTCTGGCAATCGCCTCGTTGATTTCTACCAGACTCAGGCACTGGTCACTGTTCCCTAGCTAAGATTTCCACAGTCTTTCTATAACATGTTCTTTTAAAATATTACTCTACCGATGCTTGTCTATTTCTCTAAATTCTAAAATCATTTTGAATTAGAATTTTAGCCATATTCAAGTTGCTAACTCTTCTCTTTTCTTCCTTCTCAACAGTAGACCTAACTAGAAATGTCATCCAGCCGGCTTTAATTCTATAAAATAAAGCTTCTCTAGTCAGTGAACTTCCAGTCTTCTCTTTCTAACTGTGTTGTTGTTGTTCATGACTCCAGTTTCTTAAATCAATCACTTCTCCAAAGAGCAATTTGAAAAAGAATGACATGACAGACTTACCGATGGGCAATCCAAAAGTAATTCTTCGACCGCTACTACGTCCAGGCCAAGAACTTCTGATAAAATTTCAAATAAGTATTTGTACGAAGGGTCAATTTGCAGTTTTCGGCTTTCCCTTGCTTCTCTAAACCTTGCCTAAAGAATAAACACCACATGTCAACACTGTAATTATAAAGTGCATTTGTATTTGAAATAGAAGTGACATTTATGAATCGTAAGCAAAACCTGTCTCTCTTTCAGTGTCTCCTGTAGGTTGGGAAGGCCACTCATACTTCGGAAGTATTTGGATGACCTATGGGAAGACTGAGAAAGGGCTTCAGAGAGCATGGATTGCACCGTTCGGGGCGCGGGCCTGGCTCGAACTCTCTGAGCTTCCTCCTCCTCCTCGTCTGGGAAAACTATTCTTTCGCTAGAAGGAATGAGATTCAGAAGATCGCTTTTAACAGAGGAAGGTCTTTTTGGAGGCAAAGAGGCCGCATCTTCTCCGGAGGGGGTCTCTTCCGGGGCCTCTGCCTGCGGAGCCCCTTCGTCTTCGGCCGGAGGAGCCTCGTCCCCCGGAGGGGGCGGGGCCTCGTCTCCGGGACCCGGAGGGGCGGGGTCTTCGGTATCCGGAGGGGCGGGGCCTCCGGGAGGGGGCGGGGCCTCTTCTTCCGGAGGGGGCGGCTCATCCTGCTCAGCGCTCATGGTCGCCCCTCTTTCCTCCTGCAGGGCACTTTACGCTTCAAAACCTGCAGTGTAAATTATAAAATGTTTTCTTTTAAAACTGTACAATAAGTTGAGTGTTATGTGTCCATTGATTCCTCCCCGTGAAGCTACTAGACAAGTAGCAAAATCATCTATTTCTGCCTTACTATGTTATCTAGAGAAGCTAAATTTACGGGACTAGAGAAATTATTTACGTTATTTCATTTTTCAATTACAGTTTACATTCGCTATTATTTTGTATTAGTTTAGGGTGTACAGAAAAAAATGATTTTTTTAAGAGTGAAGCGCGCGCACACACAGGGTAGGGGGCCTTTCAAACTATAAGAGCTCCTCCTGATTATGACACCACCCTAGGGGACTGCTGCTCCACACACCCCATCCGTCATAGTAAACTCCTCTGTGTGTATCTTCTTACCTCAGTTTCCTTGGAATTTATGTAAAGCTGTTTAAGAGGGGGGAAAAAAACAGCATGGAATTTCTGAAACTCATTAGAATATTCCTTCCAGAGTACATGCTCTAAGCAAAGAGTTCAATTTGTGCTTTATTAATTGAGTGCTGGCATTGAGAAGAGGGAAGATATAGACCAATGAACTTATAGGCATATATGCATAGCCCATGGACAGACAATAGTGTAGGGAATGCCTGGGGAGGGAGGAAAGGGGAGGGGAAGGGGGATATCTGTAATACTTTCAACAATAAAGATAAAATTTTTAAAAGAATCTTTATGGTTAGTAATTTGCAAACACTGAATATAAGGAAATTGATAACTAAGTATTCATCACTATCACGACTAAGAAACAAATTCTACATAATTTCTATGGTTTAAAAGTTGTTTTTTTTTTATTGTCTAAATAAATCATGTGTCTAAGACTCTCAAAAGCAGGTACCTGAGATATTCATTTGGGGGAGATTTTGCCTAGAGGAGCTGTAGAAATCTTTCTCTAACGATATAATTTATGGTGCAACTTCAATACGTTGATGCATCATCTGTAAGTCTGTCTTATCATGTATAGAGAACTCAGGGTTATTTTCAGGTTGGTTTTAAAAAGTCATCGAAGAGGGACCACTTACTCATGCATTTATTGGTTGATTCTTTTTTAAAAAATATATGTTTTATTGGTTTTTACACAGAGGAAGGGAGAGGAATAGAGAGCCAGAAACATCTATCAGCTGCCTCCTGCACACCTCCTATGGGGGATGTACCCGCAACCAAGGTACATGCCCTTGACCGGAATCAAACCCGGGACCTTTTGGTCCGCAGGCAGATGCTCTATCCACTGAGCCAAACCAGTTAGGGCTATTGATTGATTCTTTATGCACCTTGACGGGTGATGGAACCTGCAATCTTGATATGTCGGGGCAATGCTCTAACTGAGCTGTCAGGCCGAGGCCCTACGATACACTTTTAAAAGGTTTAATTGGCAATATTATTTTCTTTCCTCACAGTTTTTCCTTTATGTAATTATGTATACGAGATTTGCATTTTTGTAATTGCATAAAATTTACGTACTTTCATAGATCAGTAACAGTTTAAATTTGGTAAAATGCACTAAAAACTTAAAAATATAAAATTTATGTAATTAGATAAAATCAGTAATAGTTTAGCGTTGATGAAAAATATTAAAAACTTTTCCAGGGAAGATTCACAGTAAATTAACAACGATCAGCCCGAGTGAGGAAGAATGGAGGAAGTAGAAGAAGAACCTCACTTTTCAACTTTATAACTTTCTGTGTGGCTCTTTAAAAAATACAAGCATGCCCTGGCTGGCAGCTCAGTGGTTGGAGCAGCACCCTGTGCAACAAAGCATCATGGGTTCGATTCCCGGTCAAGGGCATGTACCCCGTTTGTAGTACCAGGGTTCTGGTTCATCCCCAGCTCCAGTTGGGACATGTGCAGGAGGCAACCCATTAATGTGTCTCTTTCTCATTGATGTTTCTCTCTCTCTCTCCCTCTCCCACCCTTCCACTCTCTCTAAAAAATAAAGGGGGAAAATGCCCTGGGGCAATGATTAACAACAATAAAATAGTCATGTGCCTATTTTACTTGTATTATATGTGTGTGTGTCATATATAATAACATACAATATGTATTTATATCCCCCCCTATCTATTTTAGGATTTAAAATTCCCTGTGAATTTTAGGATTTAGCAAGACTAATTCTGCAATGAAGAGGCACATTTTGCTGGTCCTAACAGCAGCAGAATGAGTGCAGGATCAACACTTGTTCATCCTCTCCCTCCCCGCCTCGCGTCTCCTCCACTGACAAGTTACTGCCACGTGCAACCATTTTAAATTCTCACCACCCCTTCTCCTTAAGTTGCATTTTGGAGGTTCATTGGCTGTTCCCAGTCATCCCTAGGCATATTCAGGAGCAGCGAGGTGCTGGACTCCTCTGCGCACAGGAACGCTGACATAAGCGAGTGCACACTTGTGTGCGAAGGGGACAGCCATCCACCCACATCCCTTTCTCTTGGACCATTTCTATAAGCCCACCCCTTCCTCCTTCTTGATCATGGAGGGTCCTCTGCATTCCTGGCCGCTGTGGCTCCCCCCAAAAACGGAGGAGCCCCACCAAAGCAAACGCACAAGTGGCCAATGTGGAGAAAAGGTGAATTAACGAAGGGCGGGGAGAGACTGGCAATGAAAGAAACTTCTGGAAAACACGTGACAGAGAGGGGCGTGTTGTAGGCAAAAGGTGGGATCAGTGGGATGCAAAAAGCAGAGAGGGCGTAGCTCGCTGGGTAAAAGAGGTTAATGCAGTGGAGGCTTTGCGGGGGTAGGGGACGGTGGAGGAGAGGAGCAGAAAGTTAGGCTGGAGGGGTAGGCAGGGGTGTCTGTTTTACGTTTGAAATCTAAAAAGGGGAGGAGGGTGTGAAGTTGCTCAGCTGCCCTGCGAAGAGACTGGGCTTTACCAGGGGCAGTGACTTCGCTGGGCTTTGAAGCTGGCTGTCACGTGGGAGGTGGGAGACTGACTTTAGCACCGACCCCCCCAGAAAGGGAGCAAACCCGCCGGAGCCGGCCCCACTCGCCGCCCGCCGCCGCCCAGCTCACCCGGGCCACCGAGCAGCCGCGCAGCTGGGGTTGCCGCTCTTGACCTTCTTTCTCCGCAGCCAAGGCTCGGCCGTTGGGAGTCCAACAGCGGTTCCCTCGGGGGCGCACCGCGCAGGCTCGGAAGGGCGCTGCTCCCGGGGGGTGCGAGGTGCGGGGCGCTGGCTGCAGGGACCGGCCGCCCGCGCGCCCGCGCGCTCTCTGGGGACGCGCGCTCTCTGGGGAGGAGGGAGGTGGAACATCATTTAGGGGCCGAGCCACTGAAGAGCAGCTGCCTAGAGATGGAAATTTGGGGGGGTGGGGCTGGGGAGGATTTCAGGGTATGCTTTGAAGGAACTGGCGTGAAAGTGTAACTACATAAAAGAACGTTTTCTGTAGCCTTTACATTTTCTGAAGTTAGTAATTTCTGTTGGATTCCTGATACAGAGAATAGAAAGACTGAAGAAAACTGACTTAGAAGTGCACGCCCGCCTCTTTCCGCTATGCCTCTGCTTTTCCTGCGATTCCCTGACACTGTGTGAAGGGTATGGTTTTAATTGGGTGTTAAAGTCCATCTCTGAATGTAGAGCAGATCAATCTACAATGAGGACTAAGCGATCTGCCAACTAGAAAAAACACACAATGATTATTTAAAAATCACAAGAAACGTTAAATAAACCATGGCCCACCAGTAACAGGTGATGATTATCCAGTGAGGTTTCAGCCCCACAACAGCCCCTGCACATCTTGCTGTGTTCTCCAAACTGCAATGCCTCACTGGCCTGATCCCGGGAAACGTGGTGTGACTAAGGAGCTCACCTTCCAAGCCAGAGGGACTAGCTTGCTTAACTTTGTGCCACAAAAGATACTGACCCCTGAGCCCTGGAATCCTCAGCTGCCTCCCAATCCACTCCCAATCCTCTAGTGTGGCCCAGAGGGACCTGGGAGCAGAACTGACCTCCCTTGTGATGCCCCTGCTTGTTTGCTGGGCTGTGAGTAATAGAGTTTCTCGCTGGCCCATCTTTCGACTGGTCTACTTTGGGCACTTGAGTTGTGGTTTAATCCTTGCCATCTTCCAATTCAGAGGTATCTATCCTATATAATAAAAGCATAATATACTAATTAGACCGGACATCCTTCTGGACATCCTTCCAGACAAAGCTGAGGCAGAGGCAGCCACCATGCAGGTGGGAGCCGAGGCAGAGGCGGCCGTCGTGGTGGTGATGGCCAAGGCAGCTGCTATTGGTGGCGAGGGCCAAGCCCCTTGCAAGAATTTCATGCATTGGGCCTCTAGTCCTATAAAATAAAGGCCTAGGTGGAATCACGTCCTCGTGCGACGCTGCCACAGGATAGCCAGGTGCACAGCAGAGGCAAGGCCTGGTGGCTGCTCCGTATAGTGAGGCCTGGGGGTCCTGTGGCTCAGAGTGGTGCAGAGGAGGCTGGTCCCAGAGTCTCCACCACCTCGCATTGAGGAGGCGGGTCGTGGCAGGAGAGTGCAGTTAGGGGTGACTGGGCTGGCAGGGGAGGACAGTTGGGGGCAACTGGGCTAGCAGGGGAGGATTTAAGGTGTCAATCAGGCCAGCAGGGAGCGGTTAGGGGGCAATTAGGCTGGCAGGCAGAAGCAGCTAGGAGCAATCAGGCAGGCAGGCAGGCAGGCAAGCAGTTAGGAGCCAGCAGTCCTGGATTGTGAGAGGGATCCCAGATTGGAGAGGGTGCAGGCTGGGCTGAGGGATAACCCCTCCTGTCCACAAATTTCAGGCACCAGGCCTCTAGTGATCTAATCTACTAAAAGAGTAATATGCAAATTGACCTTTACTCTGTTACACCTAAGCCACGCCCAACAGCCAATCAGAGTAACTATATGCAAATTAACCCAGCCAAGATGGCAGCTGGCAGCCACAAAGCTGGAATAAGCAGGAGGCTTGCCCTGGCAATGCAGGAAGCTAAGATTCCTGTCTGCCTAGGCTGGCTCTGGCCTCCGCTCCAGGCAACAAAGTTTTAATTATAGAAGATAAAGAAACCCCAGAGACCTGCTTCCAGCCTTGGGCTCAAGGAAGCACTGGGAGCTAGGGTTGTCAGGGGCAACCCAACCTGGGCTCCAGTTAAAGCAACAAAGTTTCAACTTTAGAAGTTAAATAAATTCCAGCCAGCCTCGCTGCAAACAGCCATCAGCCCCTCAACCAGGCTGCCCCAAGGGGGCAGATGCTCAATGCAGGAGCTGCCCCTTGGTGGTCAGTGTGCTCCCACAGGGGGAGTTCTGCTCAGCCACAAGCCAGGCTGCCAGCACAGCAGTGGTGGCTGAAGCCTCTCCTGCCTCCTCAGCAGAGCTAAGGATGTCCAACCGCAACTTAGACCTGCTTCCTGCTGGCAAGTTGACATCCCCCAAGGGCCCCCGGGCTGCCAGAGGGATGTCTGGCTGCCAGCTTAGACCCGATCCCCTGGGGACCGGGCCTAAGCCAGCAGGTGGACATCTCCCAAGGGGTCCCAGATTGCTAGAGGGCACAGGCCGGGCTGAGGGACAACCCCCCCCCCCCGAGTGCACAAATTTTTGTGCACCAGGCCTCTGGTAATATATAAAAGCCTAAGTGACCATTAGGACCGGATGACCGGACAACTGGAGTACCGGCTGGTAGCTATGACATGCACTGATCACCAGGGGCAGACACTCAATGCAGGAGCTGCCCCCTGGTGGTCAGTGTGCTCCCACAGCCAACTTCCCTCAATCCCTCTCCTCTCCCCTCCCTCTCCCACCCCAGTGGCCATGATTGGCCCTGGTCAAGACAGCTCTGATTGGCCAGGAGAGACCCCACCTATGCACAAATTCATGCACTGGACCTCTAGAATCTATATATTCTGATGTTGTAGAAAACAAATTACAGAATATCATATCATTTAAAGAGCTTTAAATATAGCTATGTGCCCTTACCTACAAAGTCCTATTCTGACAATATATCCTAAAGAAATAATACTTAATATGGACAGAGCTTTTGTTCAAAAGATGTGCATTGCCGTATTTGGCTTGTGGCCTGTGATCCATGCAATAGTTTAATTGACTCTGGCAGAGAACTAGGTTCATGAAATACTGCCCATGATAGCACTCCTTGGGGTGCCTGAGATATGGGAAAAGTGCACCTTCCAGAGAGTTCTCTTGAGGCTTAATAGAAATGGAACACCATGCAGCATATATAATACTTTAAGTGGTTAGACTGCCCAAGACCCTGAAAATTGAATGCCCCTAAACATACAATGAGAGAATGTACATGAAAACACTTAGCACAGTAATGGCTCAATCAATACTACTTGTTATTACTATACTTGTTAAGTATTAGTATCAGTGTATGTAGCACAGGGGAAAGAATATTGAATTGGTAATCAGGGGACCCGAATCTACCCTAGGACTATGCTACCCAATAACTCAACTAATTTATTCTGAAATTCAGATTGTGAAGCTGCTTTAGTCCTGAGTCTCCTTATTTGTAAAATGAAATGTGGGAGATGAGTTGATCTCTAAGTTTCCTTCCTGTTCCAAAAATCTATAACTATGAGTTTGGTTTCAAGCCTCAGCAACTGAAAGAAAGATGATATTATTGATAGAAATAAAAATGTCAAGACAACCAACTGGAAATGTCTAGATGCTGTAGAGAATAGGCAGTTAAAGTGCACAGATTATTGATATTTGTTACATTGTAACTGTCCTAATATAGACACATGATCATATTATCAAATAATTTTAATAGCCAACCATTCAAGTAAAAAATCTATAAATATAAAAGACTAAGTGACCAACCGTCCACCCATCCGACTGTCCGACCAACCAACGTGCCACTACATATGACACGCGCTGGCAATTTAAAAATAAATGTTGACTCACACATGTGCAATACATGTGAAGCTCTCGCTGGTGCCAATTGCATGTGTGTGTTTTGAACTGTCATTGTCGATTATGAATTTGGTTGACACTTCTATCATAGAGAAAGGGCAAATAGCGATATTAAAATATTTTTTCTAATTAATTTTCTTTCAATGTGCAGGAATCCATGCACTGGGCCACTAATATAAAATATTGAATAACTATCCACAGTTCATTCTCTCTCAAGCTTTTTTTCCAGGATTATTGGTTTATGGCATGGCTGAAATAGCACATTAATACCCCTGTTTAGTTGTCCATTCCATTTAGTTAAAAAAAAAATAGACTGCCAATGCAGAAATCTAAAACAACTCACAGTAGAAACCTGGACAACTAATAATATGATGTTCATTAAGAAAAATTAACGACCATGAAAGCTTTTTAAATATACTCTGAGTAGTTTTCTCAATTTCACTAACAAAAAGAAGCCTCATATAGTGGCTTGAATTGTGTTCCCTTAAAATATGTCTAAGTCTTAACTCCTGCTACCTGTGAATGCGATGTTTTTTGGAAATAGGATCTTCATAGATGCAGTTGAGGATCTCAAGATGAGATTATCTTGGATCTACAGTAGGCCCTTAGTCCTAGACTGGTTTCCTTAGAAGAGAAAGAGGAGAGAGCTTTCAGACACAGGGAAGAAGGCCATGTGCAGACAGAGCAGAGATTAGAGTTACAAAGCAGGAAATATCAGGAGCCACCCAAAGCTAGGAGAGGCAAAGAAGTGCAGCTCTGCAGACACCTTAATCTCACACTTGGAGCCTCCAGAATTGTGTGAATTTCTGTTGTTTTAAGCCACCAAGTTTTGGTAATGTGTTCCATCAGTTCTAGAAAACTAATATCCTTCTGCCAAAAAAGGAAACTCTTTTAAAATCTTTTTGGAATTTGTCTTCACAAATAGTTACTATTCTAAACTACAGATGATCCCTAACTAAATGATGGTTTGACTTATGATTTTTCAACTTTACGATGGTGCGATGAAAGCAAAACACATTCAGTAGAATCTGGCTAGGCTAAGCTATGATGTTCGGTAGGTTAGGTGTATTAAGTTCATTTTTAATTTACAATCGACTTATAACTCCATTGCAAGTTGAGGAGCATCTATACTCTTTCCCCACTATTGCTGCCTTTCCTTTTATTTCTGTATGTGATGCTTATTACTTTTACATTTAAAAATATATATATGGTAGAATATTTAAGTATACAGAGAGGTAGAAAGCATAATACATTTACCCAACATCCAGCTTAAGTTATGAAACAATGTCAAGACATATATATATATATATATATATATATCTCCCCTGTTGTTATCTCCATGGCCCCTTGAGGAAATTATGTTCCTAAATTTGGAGTTATTTATGTCCAGGCACTTCCTGATTTCATTACTCGCTGTGTATTTAGCCCTAAGCAATCTATATTAATAAAATCATAATATGCTAATTAGACCAGGTCAACCAGACAAAGCCATGGCGATGAGGACCAAGGCAGAGGCAGTCGGGGGCGACCAGGCTGACTGGGCAAGGGGCTGTTGGGGGTGACTAGGCAGGTAGGGGAAGGCAGTTGGGGGCATTCGGCAGTTGGGGACATTAGGCAGTTGGGGGCATTCGGCAGTTGGGGGCATTCGGCAGTTGGGGGCATTAGGCAGGCAGGCATGTGAGCAGTTAGGAGCCAGTGGTCCTGGATTGTGAAAGGGATGTCTGACTGATCGTTTAGGCCCGATTCCTGAGGATCACCAGGGGTCCTGGATTGGAGAGGGTGCAGGCAGGCTGAGGGACACCACCACCACCACTCCCTGCAAGAATTTCGTGCACCAGGCCTCTAGTAGATTATATTGTGGTACATTTTAAAACTTTGCAAAAATGGTACTGTGCCATATGGTATTCTCCTGCAACCTTTAATTATTTAATTTCCATTTGTGAGATTTATCCATGTTGAAATATGTTCCTCTGACTCATTTATTTTCACTTATGTATAAAATCCACTGTATTAAAATAGCACCACCTATCTCCTTGCTATTGAACATTTAGGTTTTATCACATTTTTTTCCTACTCAAACCATGTCTCTTATTCTTAGGGTATAGGCACAATAATCCACTAGGATGTATACTTAGTAAGGGATCCTAGGATGTACTGTCTTTAACTAGATACTATTAAATTATTCTCCAAAGTGTTTATAAAAACTTAGGTGTACGCAGCAAATGTGTATGAATTTCAGTTGTTCCACCACCACAGCAACACTTGAATTTGACAGACTTTAAATTTTTAAAGTTTTGTCAATCTGAAGGGCATGGAAGGAAACTCCTTTTTAAATTAAATTGCATTTTCCTATTTATCAGGACCATTTAAAAAATCTGCTACTAGTTATATGTGTTTCCTCTTTTGTAAACTGTTTTTCTCTTTTGTTATTTTTTCTGTTGACTTGTTTATCTTTTTCTCATTGATTTGTAAGAGTTTTTGCATGTCGTGGGCACCAATCCTCTGTGGGCTATGTTCTTCCACTCTGGTTTATCTTTTTTTAAATTGTTTTTATTTATTTTTAGAGAGAGAGGAAAGGAGAGGGAAAGAGAGATAGAAACAGCAATGAGAGAGAAACATCACTTGACTGTCTCCTGGGGATAAGGCAGAAACCTGTGCATGTGCCCTGGCTGGGAGTCAAACCCAAGGACTTCTTGGTGCGTGGGACAATGTTCAACCCCTGAGCCATAGCGGCTGGGCTATCTTTTTCCTTTTTTATAGTTTTAGTAAAGATACATTTTTCTTTTTATATTTTGTGCTTTTATATCTCACTGATAAATTTCTACCACAAATTCATAAAGGCATTCTCTGATTTTTATCCTTTATGTTTTTTTAAGTTTTGTTTTTCACATTTATATGTTTGATACACTAGGACTTTTGTTTTTCTTTATTGTAAGAAATAGAGAAATCTACATTCCCCCCTGTAAATATAAACAATGATGTCCTAGTACCATTCATTGAGAACTTTATCCTTTCCTCCCAATCTATATTGTGTGTGTGTGTGTGTGTTAGCTGTGTATTATTGCATAGCAAATTATCCCAAAACTTAGTAGCTAAAAACAATAAGTTTTTATTATCTCATGGTTTCTGTGGGTTAGGAAGCTGGGAAAGGTTTAGCTGAGTAGTTCTGGCTCAAGGTTTGTCATGAATTGAAAATTAAGGTGTTAAATGGGGCAGCAGTCATCTCAAAACTCTAGTGGGAGACGACCCACTTCCAAGCTTGCTCATGTGGCCACTGGCAGACCTCAGGTTCTAGCTGCTGAGAAGAGACATCAGTTCCTTGCTATGTGAGTCTTCACATACTGTTGATTACAACATGACAGCTTGCTTACCTTCTGAGTGAGAGACTGAAGATAAAGCAAGTGAGAGAGCTCCCGATATAAGAATCACAGTCATGGAGAAACAAGATGGCGGCATAGGGTAGACACCGTAAATGCAGCCGTGAACAACTATTTCAGAAAAACCTTGAAAAGAACACACGGACACCACTCACACCCACAGGAAGGCTGGCTGAATGAAAATTCTACAACCAGAGAAGAGTCTGAGACTCAGAGGAGCAGCGGAAGCAAAGTACAGAGGTACGGAGGCGTGCGCACGGGGCTCGGGGAAGAGCTGACACCGGGGGACGCGGTTCTTTTCCAAAACGGAGAGAGCCACAAGTCCCCAGCGGCTCTGAACTCCAGTTCCAAGCGAGTTTCTAAGGACCCAGACACCCAGAGAAGGGGGACTGACTGGCACCAGGAGGAAATCCAAAACGGGTTTCTCTCAGCATTGCTTGCAGCAATTACCGTGGGACACAGAGACCTGGTGTCTCTCAGCGCAGGGCTGAGAAGC
>PVJC01043006.1:0-14680 GCA_004026665.1 Murina feae
GCAGTCCTGCAGTCTGAGCTGTGTCTATTTGTGTTCCGGGGGGAAAGACATTGGAAAGATTTCGAAAGCAGGGCTGCCAGAAAGGATGGCAAAGGGGCAGAGTCTCTCCCACAGCTTGGCTTGGCAGAATGCTTGCTTTTCCCATGGGCCAAAAGGACACTGAGGAAGGTATTGGGCCTGATCTGACTTGTTGGCTCCCACCCAAGATGACCACCTTCTGGATGAAGGGATCTCCAGCCACAAGAGTCTGTGATGTCAGCTGTAGAGGGTGGGGAGGAAGAGCTCAAGCCTCCCCTCTACCCCCCTTTGCACCACACCACTCCCCTTCAGCAGCAAGTCTTACCTACTCTGAGAAGGCTGAAGGCCTTGGATCACATATGAGATGGAAGTTTACACTGGCCTGGACTACATTTCTATAACTGAACGTGACAGGAAGTAATGGGATCTGTCTGAGATATTTATGGGGAGCAAAGCGGGAAGGAGATACTTTGACACAGCACAGTTCAGAACAGTGTTTGGACAAGTTGGAACCATGTCATGTTTATTCTGTGTTGATTTGGAACTTCTTGGTGAACTGGTATTTGCATTTTAATTGTGAGTTCATCGATGTACCATCTCCCCTAAGTGGACAGTAGACTCCTTGAGGGCAGGAGCTGTCTGTCTTAGCTACTGCTCTATCCACAATATCTAGCCTGGTATTGTGAAGTAAAAAGTATAAGACGTCATTGCAGGCATTGTTTAATTAATTATTAACCCTGGCATTCCAGATGTCTGACCAGACCCTCCTGCAGGTGGTTTGGAATCTTAGCTGCCAAAGGGCTGTTAGAAACAGGGCCTCCGGGCAGGGGTTGAGAACATGTGCATTATAGTCACATAGACCTGGATTCAAAAGTCATCATGCACACTCGCCACTTAGGATCGCAGTCAAGTAACATAACCTCCGAGCTCCCCTTGCCTCATCTATAAAGTGCCTCTATCATATTGACAACTGAGGATTGTTGTGAAATTTATTTTATTTTATTTTTTTAAAAGAATTTTAAAAATATATATTTTATTGATTTTTTACAGACAGGAAGAGAGAGGGATAGAGAGTTAGAAACATCGATGAGAGAGAAACATTGATCAGCCCTGCACACTCCCTACTGGGCATGTGCCCGCAACCAAGGTATATGCCCTGGACCGGAATCGAACCTGGGACCCTTGAGTCCACAGGCTGATGCTCTATCCACTGAGCCAAAGCATTTAGGGCTTGTTGTGAAATTTAAATGAGATCATGCCTATAAAGCACTTGCCATAGTACCCGGGACAGAGCAAATTTTTAAGAGATAGTGGCTCTAATTAGTGAGGGGTGCAAATAATGTTTTAAGATACATGTGGCTTGAACCATAGGCAATCCCCCAATGTATTTGCAGATAGAGAAAGTAGGTGTGGAAAAGGGCATCTCTCCTCAAGTCTCAGGGGCCACCTCCTTCTACAATACCTATTCTCCCCCTAAGTCTTTATTTCATTGTTTAAAAAACACCACTAAAAATATAAGTAAAAACAAAACAAAAAAAGCACTTTGTATAGGACTAGACTTAGGTGCTATTGCTGTTTCCTTCCTCCTGGGGACAGAGTCAAGACTCCAGGACAGTCTCTAAATGGATTGCATTTGTCCTAGACACTCTCTTCCTCTCCTGGGCCCAGCTTCTCGAAGTCTTCAGTGCAGGGATCTGAAAGAAGAGAGCCAGGCTGGGCTACTCCTTCAGGTGAGGAGGCGGTGGCTGTGGCATCCATCGGACCCTGGATATGCTGGGCAGGGCTCCTCTTCCATCCAGGCTGGGCCCCTCCCAGCCACCTGGAATTAAAATAGAAAGGAAGGTTCCTAGCATGGCAGATCCATGGATGTGGTCCTAGGGCCTTCTCCCCATGTCATCCATACACAGACCAGAAATCAGGTTTTCCTCACGCCTCAAGGGGTCAACAGGGCCTAAGTGGACTTGGCCTTTTGGCTCACACTGGCATGTCCAGGCCCATGTACTCAGGGTTTTCTGCTGTAGGAGTCCCTTCAAAGGCGCTGGGTGGAGATTCCTATTCTGATGGGTCCCAGTAATAGAGGTTGTCAAAGGCTAAGCTGAAGGCTGGAGGAGGGTGGAGCTGAGAGGCAGCCCTGCCTCAGGGTGTCAAATACTTGGTGCTCTCCATGGCACCACCAAAGGAAAAACGCCTTTGACAACCCCATTCTTCCCAGGGGAGAGAGGCTCAGGGGAGAGGGTCTTGGGCCTTTCCAGAGTGGCACTTGTAGGTTGAGGAGGAGGCAGAGGGTACTCTAGAGGTGAGGGGAATTTTGGGTGAACTTCTAGCTGGTTCATGTATTCCAGCTGGGGGCTGCACCTTTGGGTGCAATGTAGCCATAGTTCTCAGGGAGTAGGGATACTGTGGGGTCTAAACTGTACCGCTGTGGAGGGCTGGGGTCATGTGGGGGAGGCTCGGCAGTTCCTGGGTCGCCTTCATTCCCAAGTCGCCACTGAACACACCAGAGCCCACCCCTTCTGAGGATGACAGAGGATACTGGGGGCTCCTCCTCAGAGGGCTCCAGCCCCAGCGTCAGTTCATCACTGTCACTCCTGGTAGATGAGTGTGATGCCTGCAGTAGGCATTCCCCCAGTACCCGAGGCAGGGATTGGGCTGAAGAAGCCTTGCTGGGGTACCAGGCATTCCTCAGCAGTGATCAGTAGTAGGTGCTGTCAAAGGGGCTGGTAGGGCCCATGCATGATCTGGATGATCACGAAGTTCTGGGGGATCCCTGGCCATGCAGGAGGATTCGGCCAACAACTCCCAGAACCAAGGCCGATGTTCAGAGTTCATCATCCCACCTTTGACCATGATCCTGCAGAAGCTGATGCTGCAGATGAGGGCTGGAGCAGCCATTCCTCCTCCTCCAGCAGGTCATATTCCAGGCTGGGATCCCATCGTAAGATTTGGTTCCAAAAGTCCTCACCTCCTATACACATAGATCCACACATCACGCTGGTTGGTGAACCACCGGCGGAGAATGACTCTGGCGCCATCCACTTTTGGGCACCTTGCCCCCATCTCAGCAGCGTCCAGCAGCTGAGCTAGCCCAGAGTCTGTGAACGTGATGTCGACATGGTTGGGACTCTTGACCAGTATATTCTGGGCAGCCAGCTCCCTGAGCTGACGTCCTCCAAGTAGCTCATTCCCTTGGCAATCTGCACAGACCAGTTCAGCAGTCCTGGGAGCCTGGGTGCCTGCAGTGCTCTTGGACATGGTGTAGGAGGCAGCCACAGGGCATAAGCTGTGTTACCAGCTACACAGTGGATGCCCAGGAGGCATGATTAATATGGAGAACCCCCCCAGCCATATATGCTTCATCCAAGATCATAGGCAACTTTTCTTGAGTAGCTCGACTCGAAGCTTAGCACATTAAGGCTAAGAACTTTGAAAGTGTGGGTGTGGGATGTTCATGATTCTCTGCATGGTACTGGTGGGAAGAGGCTTCCAGGACCTTTAGAGTGTGTGATGTAGGTAGGAATCGGGTGAAGGTGACATGTGGGAAAGTGCTTTGTAAACCACGGAGGGAAGAATAGTGTTAGGACTTAGACGCGTACAGCCAGAACACACTGCAAGAGTTAAAAATGGGCCTCTTGCAGGCTGGGGTCC
Source organism: Murina feae (assembly GCA_004026665.1). Lineage (NCBI taxonomy): Eukaryota > Metazoa > Chordata > Mammalia > Chiroptera > Vespertilionidae > Murina > Murina feae. The sequence goes on from PVJC01043006.1 coordinate 3,664, forward strand.
TACTATTTATTTATAGACATGCCTCAGGGAGTTAGAGAGGGGGAGGGAACGCAAAGAATGTGTTCCTTGCAGGAGTGTGTGTGTGTGTGTGTGTGTGTGTGTGTGTGAGAGAGAGAGAGAGAGAGAGAGAGAGAGAGAGAAAGAGAGAGAGAATTCTAGGTTCAGTTTTTTCTGGGCTTCCCTTTACCACATACACCCTGCCTTCTCCCCTCTCCCCCTCTACTCCCTTATCTTCCAGCTGTCTTAATATTATCTCCTCTGGCCAGTTTAGTCTGGATACCCTGTCTGACCTTGAACTATCATTCAATCCTTCTGGGTATTGCCCTAGCCAGGGAAAGCTGAGTCCTGGCAGAGGCTATGCTGAAAATAATTCACTATGAAAGCTGGGCTTGTTCTCTTCAAAGGGTGAAGCAGGCGAATGGGAAGGGATGAGCCAGTTCCCCCTCTCCACCTCGCTCCCCCACAAGTCTTTCTCTTGGAAACTACCTTTCCCCTTCCCAGGATGACCTCTGTTCTTAATGAAATGGGAGAAACAGAACGTCAAGTCTTGTTTCCTTTCCAAATGAAAAGAAGAGCATGCTGAAGTGCATTTTAAATGCTGGCTGGCAAGTGTGTGGTGGGCTGGGGGAGGGGAGGAGGCTGACTTGCCCTTTCTTTGCTAGCTATCTGGGAACCTAGCCACTCGTACTTTCTCCATGGAACTTGAAGGGCAATGTATCATTGTGGGAGAGGTACTGCATTTTCTCCAAATGCAAACCTCACCTTTCTTAGGGTCTTCTTCATTTACAAGGTCATTTGGGCTCATTGAACATGTTAGTATTTAGAAGGACAAAAATTGGGCAGGACCCACCAAAGCAGTTTTAGGTAAGACCACTGCTGAAATCCAGGGCGTGTGACCAGCATAGCTGGAAAAGAAAAGGAAGGCTTTAAATATCAGGAACTGTAAGGAGTTGAATGAGTGGTGTGCTTAGGATTGACTTCTTGAGTAGAGACATGAATTGGTGGAATTTGGACAGAGAGAGAAGGAAAAGAGAGTGTTCCGGAAAGACAAAGAGCAAGGGCAAAGAGCAAGCAAGGGGTGTGCCTGTGGGGTGGTGGGAAAGCAGAGAGATAACCACGCTTGGCCATGATGCTGGGGGCTGCAGTAAGGTCAGGTAGAAGTGAATAATGAGGATTGAGGAAAGTAGTCTTTTCTCTCTCTAACTAACAGGGAGACAGGCTGAAGTTTGTCTATTTGGAAGCAATGCAGTGAGAGCAGAGGCTTAGAGAGTTTGGCTAGGATGACTCAGGGAGCGAGAGAGATAGAAGGCAGAAGTTTAGCTGGGGGGTTAGGAGGTGGGGTCATTATAGTCACCTGGGTGAGAAGAAATAAAGGCCTAGCCTGGGATGGGCGGTGGGCCTTATTGAGTGAGTAGAGTAAGGCAGCCCTAGCCCTTTTGAGGGAGCTGCTTTTGTGGCCTTGTGTCTTAAAAAAATCATTATTGTTAAGAGTCCCTCCCCCCCTCACCATTGCCCTCCTTCACCCAGTTTGCCCTGCCCCAGCCCTTCACCATCTTATTGTCTGTGTCCACAGTAATGTATATATGCATATAAGATCTTTGGTTAATCTCTTCAAATGCCCCACCCCCCACCCTCCTTCCCTCTGAGATTCATCAGTCTGTTCCATGTTTCCATGCCTCTGGTTCTATTTTGTTCATCAGTTTATTTTGTTCATTACATTTCTTGTTTGCTTATTTTTATTTTTTAGCTTAGTATGTTTTTCTTCATGGGAAATCCAATCCTTATAATTCCAATTACTGACTCTTTCATTAGACAGGAGTCATATGTTTATCAAACATTTTGTTTTCAAGAGCCTGTAACTGAACAATGATGACTTCTGAACAGCCAAATGGTCAATGAAGAACTTGGACTAAAGTTTATTGTAAAGAGGCATCTTCCTTAAGGACTTTCTGACTCAAAGCCTGTTCCCTATTACTTTGCACATAATTCTAATTAAATTACCTTCTTGTTTCTTAGCCCATGGATCAATGGAGGATTAGAATGGGTTTGTGTATGTCAAAAAAGTGTGTGTGCTTGTAAATGGGTGTGTGTGGTAGGTCACACTGGCAATGGTGACATGAAGTAGTTAATAATCAGATAGAAAGGAATAAGATAAGACCATTCTATTTGAATTATTAAGAGGTTAAGTTATATTTCAAATATTCTGTTTACAGAGGTTGAGGACATAACACTTTTCCAGAAAGATTTCCATTCTTACAAGGGATAATAAATTCAAATGTCTTCAAGAGCCAGCAGGTAGTGTAAATTAGTGAAATGGACTGCATAAATACAATGGAAGGTGTGGTGCGGTCAAAGACATGGAAATTCAATTTAAAAAACACTGTCAGTGCCAATTAAAACATATGCCAGCTGAATTAGCCAACAGGCTGACAATGTGAAACTTCTGGTCCAGGTGCTTAAATAGTGCTGGAAGATTTGCAAAGTCCTGAATGAGGGAATTTGGTTCCTACATGCAGGTAAATGAGTTGTTAGTCTACATATGTGTAAGTTCAGGTGGCATGTCTAGCAATGGTGAAGTCTGTTTGTTGATTTAGGGTGGCATCACAGGTTGTGATGGCCTTTAAGAGTTTTTCCTTTACATAATTAACAAGAAGTTTATAAGTTTTAAGAAATATACAACTGGCTGAATTGTGTGTAAGATCTCTAGAAGAATTGTAGGAAAATATTTCTAAATAATAAGATCAAAGAGATTGAGACCCAAGTGAAACTCAATGATGATGAAGACAGACCATTGAAGAAAAATAAAATGATGGAAACAAAAAGAAAATCCAAATGTAGTTGGGCTGTTGAATTAGAAGTACAGAATATGAATAATCAACTTGTAGGACTTGACATGGAAGAGCATGAGATGGGAAGCAAATTGCAGCCCCACGATCATCTCTTCTCAAGCTCCCTCCAACCCCCCCCCAGTGCCTGGTATCAGGTAGGAATTCAACACATTGTTGAATAAACGCCTCTTTTCTCTTTTCGCATTTGTACAAAGAGGCCTTTTATCTTCTAAAAAAGACAGGTCCCTATATCCTTTGCCTCTTTAATGACCACAGGAATGGACTTCTGACACAATTTGCTTATACATGCCAAAACAATTTTGTCACTAATTACATGTGGGAATCAAGAATTTGCTCAGTTGAATTTAATGTAATATATTTGAAAACAAAATGAGTTGCTGTTATAAAAAAGCAATATGTGAATACATATATCAATATACGAATAATTAAAACATGCCCATCTTTTCTAATAACTACTAAAGGTTGCTTAAAAAGTATGTTATGCCATATGTAATGATTTTGTTCCCTGCAAGTGAAAATTATTTCCTATTGCAGCTTTTTTAATTGCCTTTGGGTAAGAGGAGTGACATTGTCCTTGCTTTTCTGATGCTCCTTTCCCTCAACTCTGAGGAATAGTCAATTGTAATATATTAAGACCCTGGAAATATCAGCAGATACTGTAAGGCAGGAGGTCCAGAGGTAAAAATCAACAGACGTGGATTTCATCCCCGCTTACATGTTGGAACCACCCAAAAGCTTTATAAACACAGATGCCCAGGCTTTTCCAAAAGAGGGTGTTAATGAATTGGGTTGAGGCCCAGGCACCTGCATTTTTAAAGCTCTCCGAATGATTCTCTCAGACAGCCAAGTGTGGGGACCTCTGGTCTACAGGAACCAGAGGTGGGCTGCAAAGGTTGTTAAGATGCCCCAAAGATACAGGGCTAAAGTGCAAGAGAGAAAGACCAAGATCATCGAGGGGACAATTGATTGCTCTCCCATCAAGGCCGGGTCCAAAAAAGAAGCAACTTCCTATTGTCCCAGTCTTTATTGCCTTTGTTCTACTTCCCTACAAGAGAGAAAGCCCATGCATGCTGGATGCTAGAAGGAGCTGGAAAGTGCAAGTGGAGACCAGAGACAGTGGAGCAGAATCTATATAATAAAGAGGTAATATGCTAATTTGTCCATTACGGTGTCCCAGTCACAACCAGTCTGTGGGCAGGGCCAGGGTTGGAGACTTCTGCCCTCAGTGCTAAGATCAGGCTGTCTGCATGCGTCCCTGTTCAGCACTGGCATGACGCTGCAGGGAAGGGGGAGGCTGGGCTTGAGGGGCGACCTCAGGTTACGCCCCCCACCCCAGTTCCGGGCCAGGAGACCTCAGACCATGTCCCTACCCTGGCTCTGTGCCAGGAGACCTCAGACAGCGTCCTTGCCCCAGTGTCCAGCCGGGAGACCTCAGGCTGTGCCCTCCCCCGTCCCCCTGGCCAGCAGGGTTTGACAGGGGACCTCAGGCCACACACCCTGCCCAGGGGGGCTTGATGGGAGACCTCAGGCCATGCCCCCTGCCCCGGTCCCCACTCCCCACTTGCAGGGCTTGCTGGGGAACCTCAGACCACACCCCGCAGCCAGCAGGATTTGATGGGGGACCTCCAGCCATGGCTCCGGGCTGGGAGACCTCAGGCTGCATCCCCTGCCCCAGCTCCAGGCTGGGAGACCTCAGACTGCGCCCTCCCCGCTCCAGCACCAGGCTGGGGGACCTCAGGCTGTGCCCCCTGCCTGGTGGGGCTTGATGGGGACCTCAGGCCACGCCCCCTGCCTGGCAGGGTTTGATAGGGGACCTGAGGCTGTGCCTTCTGCTAGGTGGGGCTTGACGGGGATGGGGCTGGCCAGGTCTAGATCTTACTCAATGGGGGTGGGGCCGGCCAGGTCTGGGTCTCCTGCATTTTAAAAAAAAAACATTTTTTTAAATTGATTTTTCACAGAGAGGGATAGAGAGTTAGAAACATTGATGAGAGAGAAACATCAGTCAGCTGCCTCCTGCACATTCCCCACTGGGGATGTGCCCACAACCAAGGTACATGCCCTTGACTGGAATCGAACCTGGGACCCTTGAGCCCGTAGGCCGAGGCTCTATCCACTGAGCCAAACTGGTCAGAGCATCTCCTGCATTTCTGAAGCACGTGAGTGTGGTGGGTGGGAACTTGACTCTAGGTCCTGCGATGCGCCCCAGACTCTGACAAGAGGGAGATTTTATATACATTTTATTAATTTTCTTTCATCTCTGATACTTCTATTATAGAGAAAGTTAAAATATTTCTTCTCATTAATTCTCTTTTAATGTGCACGAATTTTATGCACCAGGCCACTAGTTTGTTTATAACCTGCAGTCAGCACAGAGAGACCCTGTGAAATGCCTAATTTGGCCAATTCAGCTGCATCTAACCTGGTGTTATAACCTTGTACTGTAATTAATCTGATCCTATCTTATTCTGTCACCTCAAAACCTTTGTGTAGTGAGTAGGATTTGAGTAAGATCAATTTTAAAATCTGCTTATGGTTTGTACTGAGGATTTCCTAATGTTGGAGTAGATCTGGCATCCAAGCTGGGGACTAAACTTTGGGGTAGAGGCCAAGCTGAGAAAGATTCTGGAAAGGCATGAAAGGTGAAGGCAAAGGACTTGGGAAGAGAAATCTCCAGTCTCTTAGGTTGGATGAGGTGTCAGTTACTGAGACAGATAAATGCTGGAGACCCACTGACTGATGAGTTCAGGCATCCTCAAACTACAGCCCGCGCACCACATGCTGGGTGCTTTTGCCGCTGCTGCCTGTCCTGCTTAAAATAAGATATGTGCAGTGTGCTAGGAATTTGTCCACAGTTTTTTTTTAAACTATAGTCCAGCCCTCCAACGGTCTGAGGCACAGTGAAGTGAACTGGCCCTCTGTTTAAAAAGTTTGAGGACCCCTGGATTAGGCTGAACAGGAGTTTGCCAACCATCTGCCTCAATTATCTGAGTTTACAGGGAAGAAAAGTAAAGAGAAGGAGATTGACTCGCTGCAAAGCAAACACAGCTGAACTGGTTACCCAGAGTCTATATGTGAGGAAGCTGAAAAGCTATCCAGGTACTTGTGGTCATTGTACTTTAAAAAAAAAAAAAAAAAAAAAAAAAAAAAAAAATATATATATATATATATATATATATATATTTTAGAGAAGAAGGTGATAGAGTTAAAAACACCAATGATGAGAGAGAATCATTGATTGGCTGCCTCCTGCATGCCCCACACTGGGGATCGAGCTCACAACCCGGGCACATGCCTGGCCTGGGAATCATACCGCGATCTCCTGGTTCATAGCTCCATGCTCAACCACTGAGCGATGCCAGTGGGGCTGGCCAATGTACTTAAATGAGAATTACCTTCAACTAAAGACTCATTTGCTTGTCTCTCAACGCAGTTTAGTTAAATAAGAGAATGGAATCTTGTGGAGGATAGAGGAGGAGGGTAGGCCAACAGGAACAAGTAATAGGTATACTAGGACCTTTGATGTAGGCAAACTGGATGAATTGCCTAGAGGAGTTATGGGATATTCAGAAAACTTCAGGAGAGCAGTGGCTGCCTACAGTGTGTTTATCAGAGGCCATTAGCATCAGAATTTAATTAATATTTATAGAGGATTTTTGTGTGTACTAATAACATTTAATTCTCACAACAACCCTCTAAGGTGAAATTCAAATTATTCCTGTGTTATAAGAAACTGAAGTGCAGAAAGGGTAAGTCACTTTCCCAAGGTCACACAGTGTGGAGGATTGGGGAAAGCCCACCACGTCTAGTGCTCTTTCCACGGAGCCACGTGTGTCCAGGCAGTATATGAAACCAAAAGGAACTCCAGACTGGGAAGTTGTTTTGTGTGTGTGCGTATGTGTATGCAACTGCTTGCTTGGATTTTTAGTAGTTTAATTTAGAACCCCAAAAGTCAATTTGTTCACCTATTTCTGTAGTAGAGAGTGGGCCTTGTTAATCTATAAATGTGACAGGTCAACTTTTCTTTGGCCACCCAGAGCTGAGCTAAGTTGGTTTGGTTTTACTGTGTCCTGTTCTTAAGTAAAGAAATAAAGAAAAACAAAATCCAATTAAAATAAACAATAAGTAAGAAGTTGTTAATGATTGCAATTTTGTTAAATTCCTCCTGTTTCTCTCCCCGCCCCCAAATCAAAATTTATTTTTTTCTGGGCCTTTCTGCAATAGAGTAGGGGTTTGCTGCTGGCTATAAGCAGAACTAAGCCCAACCCCCATAATCACACCTCCATCCCACCATCTCTCTTTTCTCCTTTCCCCCCTATTCTTTTCTTGTTCTTCCTTCCTACCCAGGTGGAGCTGGTATCTCTTGTTGGGTGAGAAATAGGGACTGTGGGTTTGAATGAATATTTTTATTTGTGTCTTGAATGATGGATAGAAGGAGTCTCAAGATGAGGGTATTTCCTATATGAGATAAGTGAGACTTATATGAGGGGATCTAAACCTCAATCTGTCATGTACCACATTTTCAAGAACCTTGGTGTGCTGTTGTAGACCCTGGAGAGAGACACAGACCCTACCCTCCAGGACGTGTAATACACTCAGAGAGGCTGTCCTGAATAGCCCTGAGAAGATGGGATCTAGAAGATAGCCTGGAGCAAGCAGTCTCAACCTGGAGAGAGGATGAGGAAGACTGTGGGGAAGGAAAAATTTCATGGGGGCAGATCCAAGGCACTGCCCTAATACCAGCAGTAAATAGCCCAAGTTGGGGAGGCAAACCTACTGAGTCAGACAGACCTTTACTTAAGTCCAGGCCGTGTCTTTTCAAGCTGTGCAACCCCTTTGAGCCTCATTATCTTTATCTATAAAAGGGAGCTGACATATATACTTGTCTTATTAGGTTGTTGTGAAAATTTATGGTCTATCACATGTAAAGCACTTATCTGAGGACTTGGCCCTCAATAATCAATATTGGGCCAGACTTTGTCTATCAGAGAAAAGTTGACCTTTCTGTTTTTTTTGTTTGTTTGTTTTTAATGCACGAGGCTAGGAAGCAGAAGATTGAACTGAAGCACAAATAAATCATCTCTCCAGCAGGGAGACTGACAATGAGCCCTGAAAAAAATTCTCCCTTTAACCATTTGTACACCATGAGTGTCTGTAGACCCACCGGCAGACCTTTTTTATTAAGTTCAATATATTGTGCCAGTTAACTGGTTAATTTCCCAAAATTTCTGTCTTCTTGTGAACAGATTGTTAAGCAAAACGCAAATGTCTAATAGGGCAACTGTAAACATGATTATTCCTCTGTCCAGAGAAGTCCTTCCTTTTGAAATCAATTATTTTAATCCAAATGGTTGAGCTGGGCTACTGGACATCTCTGCTTCAAATTACATTTGCTTTGGGAAATCCAGAATTTCAGGAGAATGGAATGTCTCTTAGCAGATTCTTTGCTGTTTTTGAAGAGTAGAAGAAACCTCTGCCAGGAGAGCTCACAGTTACACCATGATGTTTTCACTGTCACTGGTCCCAGATGCTAGGCTTCTTATTGGTTTTCAAGTGAGTTTATTTTCACAAAATCAATATGGGTGCAATGAGATTTGATAAGCCCTTCATACAGGAAAGAACAACATTCCGAAGTCTGACTTGCTTTTAGAAATCTTTGGCCCTAAATCAAAGTTGGAGGCATATTTATATTTGGGGTAATAAGGATCAACTGAGACTTGGTACATAAGCAAATGAACATAAAATTGGACCCTAAGGGGAAGAATTGCAGCTTTGATAAATGGCAACCTAATTTGTAAAAGAGATGCCTTTATTTAAACACCATCATAGCCAAGTGGCCTGGGATGAAGACTTTGCAATAGGTTCCTAAGCAGACCACACGAGGTAGGGCTCTGAATTGCAATGGATCCTTTCATTTACCACTAAATTAGTCCCTTATTAAAATGATGCTGGTTTTTGAAAGAAGGTTTTCATATTGAAAGGAGAATTTGCTCACAGGAACTTGTCTAATCTATTATATAACTGAATAATTTGCCCTTTCAGGTCAACATTGCTGATGTTTGAATAAACTTTGCAGTGCCTTAAACATTGAAGGATTCAACTTAGTTGTATTCCTTTTTAACCTAAAGTTTTGGAAAAGCCATAGTGATGTTGACATATGTTCCACATTTTCAATTTAAATGCATGATTTATCTTCTGTGTTTTGAAGGTAGCAGTTCAACTTTGTAAAACTAACAGTCATTAGGATGATAAACTATTATTTGTGCTCATTGTGGCTCCACAGTAGCAATGACTGAAATGGATAAACCCAAGGCATGCTGTTTTGGCAGCTGACTTGTTTGTTATTTATTAATCAAGGGGAGGCTGGTTTCTTCCGCTGGGCTGAAGCCCATTCTCCAAATTCTGTGTGGGGAGAGGAGATGGGTGGTAATGACTGAGAGCTTCAAATGATCATCTTCCTCACATCTAACAGTTACTAGGTGCTGGCTGTGTGTCAGGCACTGGGTTAGACCCTCGAGATTTACAGGTGAACAGAACTAGGTACAGTTTAATAGAGATCTCAGAAATAAATGATGCATGTATGGTAAACTGATCTGTGACAAGGATGCCAAGAATCCATAAAAAGGAAAGGATAGTTTCTTCAACAAATGATGTTGGGAAAACTGGATATCCACATGAAAAAGAAGGAGAAGGAGAAGGAGAAGGAGAAGGAGAAGGAGAAGGAGAAGGAGAAGGAGAAGGAGAAGGAGAAGGAGAAGGAGAAGGAGAAGGAGAAGGAGGAGAAGGAGGAGAAGGAGGAGAAGGAGGAGAAGGAGAAGAAGGAGAAGAAGGAGAAGAAGGAGAAGAAGGAGAAGGAGAAGGAGGAGAAGAAGAAAAGAAATTGGACCCTTATCTTACACCACTCACAAAAATTAACTCTAAATAAGTTGAAGACAAATATAAGATCTGAAAGCAAAAAACTTTGAGAAGAAAACATACAGAAAAATCTCCTTGATGTTGATCTTGGCAATTATTTTTCACTTAATGCAACATTAAAAACACAGACGGTAAAAACAAAAATAAGCAAGTGGGACTACATTAAACTAAAAAGCTTCTGCACAGCAAAAGAAACCATCAACAGAATGAAAGGCAACGTATGGAATGGGAGAAAATATTTGCAAATTATTTATCTGATAAGGGGTTAATATCCAGAAAAATGAATATTGAGTTATATGTAAGGAATACATAAAACCCAATAGCAAAAGCAAAACAAAACAAAAAAACCTATCCAAATAACCCAATTTAAAAATAGGCAAAGGACCTGAGTAGACATTTTCCAGAGACATACAAATTGCCTGGCACATAGTGAAACCTCACCAACTACCCTATTCTTATTAGTTCTGAACATGTCTATTTCCTTGTTAGTTTTGCCCAAGTGCTCATAGCTGTCTAGAGTCCAGTCAGGAGCTCCAGCTGTATTTCTTAACACCCAACATATCTGTTAACATTCCAGTGTTCATCCTGGAATTTCAGGCTGCTTTCAATCACAGGACCTTTTGAGTTTTCTGTGTATTTGAATAACTGAGGAACCTTATTAAAACATAGATTCTGATTCAGTTGGTCTGAGTTGGGACCTGAGCTTCTGCATTTCTAGTACCCTCCCAGGTGATGTCCATACAGCTGGTCTATGGTCCACATTTTAAGTAGTGAGGATCTATACCAACCTACCAACCTCAGTGAACTCTGAGTCTCTAGGGGAGAGTCAGGAGCCTATGGAAGGGGGAGGGACTCAGTCTATAACACCTGATCTGGCCACGGCACTTCATGGTCTGCTTCCTTCTCCTAGTCTGGCCCAATGCCCCACCTGCAGTAGTTAATATCATCAGGCCACCATCAGTAGCCCAATTCTTGAGCATTGAATTAGTCAGAGAGAGATAGAGAGAGAGAGAGAGAGAGAGAGAGAGAGAGAGAGAGAGAGAGAGAGAGAGAGCGCGCTATTATTTCAGACCAGCAAGCTAGAAATCCAGGTAAGAGTTGATATAAAGTCTTGAGTCTGAAATCTGTAGGATAGGCTAGGATTTCTTGAGGCAGAATTACTTCTTCACTGGGAAAGCTTATTTTTTGCTTTTAATGCCTTCTATTGATTGGATGAAGCTCAATTACATTCTAGAGGGTAATCCATTTTACTTAAA
>PVJC01043007.1:0-14696 GCA_004026665.1 Murina feae
CCAATGCCCTAGGGGCTGTGTCGGTGAAGAAACCGCTTTGGCATATGTCTGAGATTTTGTTGCCTTTGTATTCCTCTAGTATTTTTATGGTTTCCCGTTTTACATTTAAGTCCTTTATCCATTTTGAGTTTATTTTTGTGTATGGTGTAAGTTGGTGGTCTAGTTTCATTTTTTTGCATATATCTGTCCAATTTTCTCAGCACTATTTATTGAAGAGACTGTCTTGATTCCATTGTATGTTCTTGCCTCCTTTGTCAAATATTAATTGAGCATATTGGTTCGGGTCGATTTCTGGGTTCTCTATTCTATTCCATTGATCTATATGTCTATTCTTGTGCCAGTACCAGGCAGTTTTGAGAACAGTGGCTTTATAATACAGCTTGATATCTTGTATTGAGATCCCTCCTACTTTGTTCTTCTTTCTCAGGATCGCTGCAGCTATTCGGGGTCTTTTTTTATTCCAGATGAATTTTTGGAGAGTTCGTTCTAGGTCTGTAAAATATGCCGTTGGTATTTTAATGGGGATTGCGTTGAATTTATAGATTGCTTTGGGTATTATTGATTTCATAGAGGAAGGGAGAGGGAGAGAGAGATAGAAACATCCATGATGACAGAATCATTGATGGACTGCCTCCTGCACACGTCCTACGGCGCATGTGCCCTGACCTTCTGGTTCACAGATCAACGCTCAACCACTGAGCTGCACTAGCCAGGCTAGACTTCCGTTTTGTCGCCTGTTTTTGGAAGGTGCACAGAACCCTCCATAGAAGATTCTATATTTTGCCACTGGCTTACTTGTGGAAAAGTTTCATTTAGGTCAGTCTCAGAGTAAGACACACAATTTTGCCATTAAGATGATACATTTTTAGCTTTTACAATACTGGTCTCAACAAAAAAGTTGGCACTATTTCTATGGTTGATGGATATTTTCTGTTTATAGATATGTTTTCATGGGTGTCTTGAGCTCCCATGTCTCTGTCAAATAGCAATTATTTATATTTGTGATACCTAACATCACAGTTTATTTATTCCTTCACGTATTTCAGAATTTCTTATTTTCAACAACAAATCATCATGGATTTCTACTAATATAGCCTGTGTTTTCATACAGAAAGAAACTTTAGTTTATGGGTTAATGTGTGCTTTTTATTCAACATCATGGGGTGGTGGGGGGGTCACTACCTTCTAAGAGTCCTAGTTTTCTATGATACAGCTATTAGAAATAATGTAAAATAAGTCTGAGGAAAATGAGTTTGCTTTTATTTTTTAACAATATTTTATTTTTAAATTAAACTTTTAAATTCATTTTTTCCTTTGAAAACTTATTTTTATTGATTTCAGAGAGGAAGGGAGAGGGAGAAAGAGATAGAAATATCAATGATGAGGGAGAATCATTGATTGACTGCCTCCTGCACACACACCTCCTACTGGGGTCAAGTCCTTGACTGGAATGGAACCTGGGACCCTTGCTGACACTCTATCCACTGAGCCAAACCAGCTAGGGCTGCTTTTTCCTTTTCGTTGAATGTATTGGTTAACAAAATTATATAGGTTTCAGGTGCGCAATTCCACAGCACATCATCTGTACGCTGTTCACCACCGCAACTCAAGTCTCCGTCCATTACCATTTATCCCCCCTTTACCCTCCTCCCCCTCCCCTCCCCCCACCCTCCTGAAACCCAGCAGCAAGTGAGTTTCAAATCATCCATATGACCAGTTGCCCCTGCTTTTAGTTTGACAACAGAACACAACCCGTGAACTGAGAATCTCAGATGGAGCAGTTGGATCCGGTTTCTTCAGGCAGCAGATGTCCCCGGAGCTGAACACATCTCTTATAAAACAGCAACACCATAACTAACAACGCCAAGGAAGAGAAACTTATCTTCCCAAGTGTTATTGTGTGATATCTTGAGTTCATGCAGCTATGATAATATTTTCCTTTTTGAAAATGAAGAGGTGTCTTGAATGTTTGCTTTGACCAATCTGTCCAGAAATCAGATGGCTCCTTAGCATGGCTTCTTGTCAAGACAAAGACCAGAACATTCATTTTATGACCTGTGTGTGTGCTGGACTCCTCATGCTCCACAGCCCGCAGGGCCTGGATGATGTCATGTGACAGGAGCACTAGAAATAGACCTGAGCCTCTGGTGTTTCTATGGACTCAGAACACCTCCAGCCGACACTGGAAATAACTCCATAGTGGGCTAAGGTATTTAGAGGCCTTTAGGGAGGGGTGATTCTTCCTGGGTCCTGAATAATTGGGCTTTGGCACCTGGAAGGAGGTAGGAAAAGGAATTTTTGGTAGAGATTAACTGAAGTGAAGACCAAGGGCTTGAAGAAAAGGCAGTTAACCTAGTGTGACATCACGGTGGGAAGGCTACCCAGAGGGGAGGAATGGGAGCTATACCCTGAAGGTCGCGCTGGGAGTGTTTTGAGTTTGGTATGGAGAGATTTGTATGTCATGAAAATGACATGTCCAGAGCTGTGTTTAGAGGGTGATGCTTGTGGCTGTCCAGAGGGTGGATTGAGAAGAGGCTGGAGAGAGGGGGAAAGAAGGAAACAGAAAAAAAAAAACAAGCGATATGCCAACCCCACCCAATGATTGAAGAAGGAGGGCTTGGTGATGGAATGAATGGGGGAGAGAAACACTCGATGATGATGATGATGAAAAAGAAGAGGAGGAAGAAGAAGAAGAGGAAGAAGAAGAAGAGGAAGCAAAAGAGAAGCAAGAGGGGACTGGACTCCCTTCCTGAGCCCCTGTTATTATGTGACCTGCTAAGCCACAGGATAAAGCTTAGGGCAGAGCTGATTGGGATGCTGCCCCATGGAAACTCAGGAATAATCCTTTTAAAGTCTTATCTGCACATTGCCCCATACCTTCCCTGTGTGCCTGGTGGACCGGACATACCTGTGCTGAGGTCATCCATGGTATTTCAGTGTGGAGTGTGGGTGGCTCCATCTTAGTTCTCTAGGCTTTGCTGATTCTGCATCACCTTGATTTTCTTTCTGCTCTCTGTCAGTGATCTCTCTAGAGTGTCTTATTGTTCTACTCAGGTGACAGGCCTTCTGCAGACTTTTGAGGGATTTAGGAAATTCCTTCTGGTCAGTAGGGGGCAGTGTCGCCTCGTGGAAGGAGCATGGATTAGCCAGATCCCTTGGAGATCTGACCCAGTCAGCATGGTAGGGGGCCCTGAAAGGGGTGCTTTGTTTTGTTAACATTCTAGGTATTCTGAAGGTTAGCTAAATTTGGGAAGTAGTGATTGGATCTTCCTGAGTCTCGACTTTCACAGGATTGCTATGAGCATTAAATGAGAAAATGCATCTGGGTTTTATAAACCTTCAACCACCATAAAATATCAGCTGTTACTTCTTCTTTTTTTAAAAGAAGACCTTTGCTTGAATTTTTTTTAAAAAAAATCTTTATTGTTGAGAGTATTACATATGTCCCTTTTCCTCCTCACATTGACCTCTTCCAACCTGCCCCCACCTTCCATCCCAGGCAGTTGAAATAACTTTTTTGTTCCTTTTTAAAGGACTTTTTGTTGCTCATCAGTTTGAAGATTGGTTACATGAAAGCATGTTATATTTGTTTGATTTTATGCATTCTCATAACAAAGACAAAACTAATAAATTCTGTCTAATACATATATATACACAATACATAAAATATAGGATTAATTATATGATAGTTTTATTTAAAATTTTAAAAAGAACTAATATTTAATTGCAACTTTAAAATAGCCATGTGCATCTAAAAATATGTTGACAGCATGTGCTGTTAATAGTTTAATATGCTCATAAATTCTTACTTTTCCTGGATGCATACTAAGTAAACATTTTAGGTTAAACAAAGGTGAACAGATCCAGTGAAATGTATCAAATTCCTAATTGCGATTGTATATATTTTCAGGAACCATTTGGGCTGTCTCATTGTAGACAACCCCAAATGAACTGGGTGAGAATTTTAGATGTTGAAGAAATGATAGAAAGCCGAAGACCCTTGCTTGAATTTTTGTTAAATCTGAGGAATAAATGCCAGTTAAAAAAAAAATATCCAGGAAAATTTAAAAAGGAACCACTTGCGCGTATTTTAATACAAAACCCATTTATTATGGACACTGGATAATTTATTTGACAAATATACCCTGACTTCCCAGTTTTAAGAGCAATAGCTTAAATTAAATATATCGTCCTTTTCTTCATCTCTTTCAAGCCCAAAGCAATCAAACAAGACAACACCAACACCACTTTGTGTCGGTGGTAATCTCAAAACAGTCATCCAAATGAAAGAGATTTCAGCAGCTCAGGACCATCTCTGTAGAATAATACGCATCATAGAAGTCCATGACCTTGAAGCTTATAGAATGTCTTAATCAATTTCCAACCTCTGTTCACAGTTTCTGTGTGGCTGGAATTACCCAGCCTGGTCAGTTCTGAGGAGCTTTCTAGTCCGTAAGTCACTCTATTTTACGACGGTACCAAAGTGCCTCCTTCCTTCCGCTGGCTCTCATTTTCCACTCGGACCTTCTTCAACCCTGCGCCTGGATAGCGTCCACGTTAATCCATTGCGAGTGCTTTCATCTCTCCCCGCGCCTGTCCAGTCACCCCCAAAGGCCAAGTTGCTCACCCAGGGAGCCATCCAGGAATATTCCTTCTGGGTACTTGATACCATCTGTAATTCCCTCCAGCCGGGAAATGGTCACTTTAGGCTGTTCGCTTGAAGATCATTGAGAAGATTTAAGTATATATTCGACTTGAGGAACCTGGGGTATGAGTCCTTTTCCATAAGGTTGTATACGATCTTCTGGGCTTCGTCGAAACATGTGGGGGTCGGAGCTTTGATCTTCTTGGCTGTAGACTCTCGAGTGTGAAAGTCAATATTGATCTACAAAGGGAAGTTCTCATTAGTGAACATGCACTTCCAATTTATTGCATATTTTATGACATTACTATGTGGGTTTTTGGGGAAGCACCTCAAGATAGAGGCTTTAAGCCCTCATTTAAATCAGTTCAAATATTTCCTGAATGCCTGTTCTAGACCAGACCCATCCTAGGTGTGGAGGAATTTAAAAAAGAAATATCACACACACACACACAAAAAGCCTTTGCTCCAAGTTAGCTCATTGTATAGTTGGGTGATGCAAAACAGGCAGGCATGAAAAATTTAAATGTCCCTCAAAAAAGGGACGTGGACATTTAAAATTTATAGGAGGAGAAGGCACTTATTTTTTGCTCAAACCAAACATATGTAACTGGTAGGTGGGCACCACTAACTGGAAGTATGTTTGCCGCTGCCTCGTATGTATGTCTGTATTACACTAACCTGTGTTTTATCTTCATCCAAGATAAGCTAGCCTATTAACAACTTCCTGGCATGCAACTCTGGCCAGTAACCCAGTACTGTCTGCCAGGACCCCATCATGTTAGCTAGTTTTGCAAAATGAATCTTTTATCCAATCTTTTCACAGATACAGAAAATTAGATGATCATGGCACTGAGCTATATGAATGCACCTAAGTAGAGATAGCTGTGAAATCATGGCACTCCGAAAGGACTTCATCTTGCTACGTGTGCCAAAGGATATTTCTGCGCCTAAGTTCCTTCACACATGAACTCAAGATGATCATGAACGTGATACTCACTTGTTTAGCAGCGTCTGAATGCACAAAGGCTTTATATATTTTCTCTGCCTTGCAATGCAGATCAGACTCTGTTCTTTTATAGTCTTCGCAAGCCAACCAGAACTCAATGTTCTCCTCACTGAACTCAGACTTTAGGAAACTTCTGAAAACATCTTGACCAGCTAAAAAGAGAGAGAGAGAGGGGTGAGATACTCATATTCATTGAGCCAATAAAGCAATAGCTTGAAGAGGAAATTTGCTAGAAAATACTATTTTATGGCTGTTGCTAAAATAGCTGTGTCATAGGTTGTAGAGATGGAAAGGCCTTAGAGATGCCTTCATTTATAGTTTATCTAGGGCCAGACACACTTGTCCAGGGCCACAGGCTGCTGAGCAGTGGCTGTGAAACTGTACTTTGCCCCCATCTGCTAATTCAATGAGAATTCTGCTCTGCTAGAGGCCACAGAGCAACCTCTTTTCTTATGTAGAGTATCTTAGGGAAGCAAACTTTGACAAAGGATATTAACCTCATGTGTATGACTAACAAATTTAATTTCCCTGTCCGATTCAGATTAGTCAAAAAACGTGAGGCCTGTATGTTCCCTGTGTGTGATGCACTGACTGTATTTGCAAGTGTTACTGAGACTTTCAAATGGGCCATTTTTATATCATGTATTTGACTGAATAATAAATTTAGTCAGGTAATAAAGTGGATGAACCTGGTTGAGCTATGTTAGTGGCAAATATCCCTAAGGTGTTGGTGGGGAGGAGAGGATGAGCTCATACTCTAGACAGACAAACTTCCCATAGACCCCTCTCTCCCAGGTCCTAATCCCAGTGGAACTGCAGTAGCCATGATAAGAATAAGGCAACTCATTTCCTTCCTTACCTCTCATCAGAAATGCCTGACAAAACTGTTTAGAAATCATTCTTTATTGTACCCATGTTGTACCATGTGTCTTTGATTTTGAATCTTTGGCACCTCTGGAACGCTTCCCACAGGCAAATGGGCTGAAGGAGTGAGTTCGTGAATGTGCGAATAATGAAATATTAACGGACTGAGGGACTGCTACTGATGAAAACACATGCTCTAGGTACCTTTCAGAACAGCCGTCCACATGCTGAGAGGTCTGGCTGACTTTTCAGTGTTAAACCTCAGAACCCCAGCACCACTGACAATTTTACTCCTATAACGATCCATCCTTGGGAAACCTGAGGTCGACTTGGCAGATTGGTCCGTGGCAGCGCTGAGGGCTAAGCAATCCTTACAGGGCAATGAGGCACAAGGTGGGAAGCTACCTGTGACTACACAGAAGCTGGACTACAGCTCTTCACATGCCCTCCTGTCTAGAACCCTGTATCTGAATGACGCCCTTCAACCTGTTAGCCTGTTGGGCCGAACCCACACCATTCAGTAGCTCCTCTCCCTTTACCTTGGTTGGCAAGAAGTTTCTCCAGAGACTGAGACCACTGCAGCACTTCATCAGCAGAGAGCCTGCAGCAGACAAGGTTGACACACATCAGTAAATATTTTCATAGTCAGAACGGCTGCTGCCTTTTCATAACATCACAGACTAAGACCCTGGTCCTGATACATTTTACTAAAACATGTAAGAAGACCAAATTCCCCTTCGAATTACTCTTGAAATGAATTTTCCTAGGAAATCACTATATAAAAGTATCTGCCAATAGACCATGAAAAACATCCAAGTACATATCTTCCAACAGTATGATAGATAGCAAATATATGCACATACATGTTGGCGTTTCATTTCCACTGGGACTAATGTGCTCATCGCCTTAGCTTGTTACTTAAAATAGGCAAAGCCCATTAAGCACAGTATTAATCTCTTGCTGGACTATGGGGCGAACGCATAGACCACTTGTACAATGATAGCTCAGTGGGTTCGTGTACTTACATGTCCTTGGACCTGGACGGTTTCATCCCAGATTCCAGATGTGGGATCATAGATCTCAGGTATGCTTTCACGTCCATTCCACTGCAAAAGACACCGAAGTGAGCATCCGTACCTCCTCAGTAGGAGGCATTTCATTGATAAAAAGAGAACAGCCTGAAATAAACTCCTCCCATGACTAAGGCGATCATGTTGTTAGATTAAGATTGAGCCAATTTAAATCCATAAAAACCCGCCCCCCCCCCAATTTGATGCCCAGTCATGATTCACTGTTTAACACAAGAGAATATACTTAGAACACCCAACAGGTAATTGCGCTGCTCACTCCTTCAGCCACTCAAGAGAGTCTCCGTTCAAAGTCCCCAGGCGAAGGAACTTACAAGGTCTTAGGCCTCCTTTTCTGGGTCTTGTCGTCCAGCAGCGAGTGATCCGTGCCTTGAAACTCCTTCGGAGGAGCGGAGAAGAGCATGCCTGGCATTTTGTGCAAACTGGGCGTGGGGATGGCTGCGCCTCTCATGGTCCTCGTGGGGCAACTGTCTGCTCGCCCGCAGCCCCGCCGCTTTATATAGTGCTGCTCAGCCAGTCTGTTTATCGGGCCGCGTTACCACAGACACTGAAAGTTCCTCCTTTCTCGCCGGGCTGTGACGTGGATCTTAAAAAAAAAAAAAAGACTACAGTGATGTGTTGTGGTTGAAACTTAACCAAGTGAGAGCAGGTCACTTGATTAGAAAGAAAGAACATTAAACATGCAGAGGCTTTGGTTCCAGGGGACAAGTGGGTCTTCATACAACAGGAAAATGCCTCATTCGGAGTAATTACTGTATCGCATAGAAAACTCAATAGTAGGGGTGCTTGCCCCAGTGCGTTTGCTAGTTCTCCATTATAAAATCCATCTGATCACAGTATGCTAAAGAGTTCTTTTTCCCCCCCATTCAGGAAGCAGCAAAAGTAAATAAATCATTTTTGTTTGATTGTTTGTGCATGGATCTGGTAGGAAGGAGAATAAAGAGAGGTTATCTTCATGTTTCCTGGCTCCAACTCTCAGCCCTTATTTTCAGGGCAAGAAATTCCCAGGTGGGGGCGAGGCTTTCTGCTAGCGAGACAGGGTGATTTTATGGGGCGCAGGGACTTTCGTATTTATTAGGAGTATAAGGAACCTATCATGCTGATTTTTATACACATTACTGCTCAGGATACAAATTTAAAAAACCCATGACCAAGTGGAAGTATAGTTAACACAGTAATATGGCTCACTACATAAATATACTGATGGTAAAGCACTGCCGAGTATCAGGAAAAGCTGCTCATATTCAAACAAAAATGTATTTGGACAGGCCAGTAATGTATATACATCTTCCACAGGTTGGCACTATCTCTGAAGATTAAAGTGTAGCTTTAATTAAGATTAAGGATTCTTAAAAAGCCCCCAGGAATGAGATGACGGATCACTGGTGGGTTAGAGGCTACTGTAAGCTCTTTGGAGTTTGTATATAGGTGGTGTTTATCTGTGAAGAGCACAGTTTAACTTAAGCCTCTTTTGAGTTTTGCCGCTGAAAAGACAAAGCAGCTGTGATGTAGAGAGGCTTCTGCTAGTGTAACGAGGCGAAGCTGAGAAAGGGCAGGCGAGCATTGATTTTCCTCGCTTGGTTCTGCCACCAGGATAAACAAATATCTGTGAAGGAATCGCATTTACAATATTTCAAAATCACTTCCTTCACCACCTAAACATACACTGTGGGCAGCAAGCGTCATCTGATGTTGGAAAGATAACATCGCGATGCATTAAGAAGGACAACTGGTGAGATGAGCTGGCCGTGGCATGACCCAAACAGAAGCGATGGGGCTCAGAGACCAATGCCATGAAGGCATTTGTCTGTGTGCTCCTTGTGGTTCAGTCCATCCTCCAGTTTTCTGTTAAAATCTCCAGCATTGCTCATGGTTGTTCATCCAGTTAACATCTCATCCCTCTAGATAATTGTGGGTCAGTTATGTTAGAGAAGAAGTGGTTTAGTGTTTATTTTGAATGGCTCCCTGTTGTTACCATCCGTCTGGACTGATGATTCCCAAAGTATGTTTCTATAGCACCAATTCCTTGGCTGGGTTAATTTGCATACAGCCACTCTGATTGGCTGGGGGTGTGGCTTGGCTGGTGGGGGTGGCTTGGGTGTCTTGGAGTGATGTTTAATTTGCATATTGTGCTTTTATTAGATTAGATATATGTATGGTAATGAAAATAACCTCAATTTCTAATATTTTTATACTTAATAACTCACTAGGCATTGATAAACCTTACTAAGCACAATAAGGACCACAATAGCAGTAGCAGCGAAGGTTTTGTGGCCACAAAAGTTTGGGAAATATTCGGTCAAAGGTAAATGTTTTGCCTTGCCAGTGTGGCTCAGTGGTTGAGCATCGCCCCATGAACCAGGAGGTCACAGTTCAGTTCCTGATCAGAGCACATGCCCAGGCTGCGGGTTTGATCCCCAGTGGAAGGTGTGCAGGAGGTGGCCCATCAATGATTCTCTCTTATCATTTTTGTTTCTGTCTCCCTCTCCCTACCTCTCAGTGAAATCAGTGACAACGTATTTTTTTTTTAAAAAAAAAGGTAAATAAGTTTAAAAAATATATATATATTTTAAATTGATTTCAGAGAGGAAGGGAGAGGAAGAGAGAGATAGAAACATCATAGATGAGAGGGAATCATTGATTGGCTGCCTCTTGCAAGTTGGACTGAGCCCACAATCCAGGCATGTGCCCTTGACCAGAATTGAACCTGGGACCCTTTGGCCCACAGGCTAATGCTCTGTCCACTGAGTCAGACCAGGTAGGGCGATAAGTTTCTTAACTTGATCACATCGTTTTGAGAGCCTTTGATATGTGACCACACATCTGTCAATGTCCAAAAGGCGAGTAGAATACTCAGCATTTTCCTAACATTTTTGAGACCTGGGCCCTTGTGAGGCAGGGAAAATCGTTTGCAGAAGTAATGTTCTTGTGACACCACGTTGGGAAACTCTGAATAAATATTCTCCTCTTAATTCCCTTAAGCCTCCCACGTGTAGCTACCCCCATACAAACTTTCGAGCTTGAGCATTTGCAAGCAGTTGCAGTTGCACACGTGGAGAATTGAACTCTGAGAATTGAATTGCACACTTCCAAGCCCAGCTGGCTCCATCGGAAATTCCTACATCACAAGTGGTTGCTGAAGCCGCCCAGATGGCACAGCGATACAGCTGTTCTCTCAAAGGCTGCTTGCTGGCACATGCAAAGCCGCCTGTACAGAGCTAGGCAAATTTGGGGAAGGTGCATTTGCAAAGGTTCACCAGTCCACGGCAAGGCACCGAAAGTTCCCTTTCAATTGCGTACAGAATGTCCCTTCCCAGCTCTTTATGAGTTCATGAAGGAAAAGCAGATGATCGGAGAGTCCCTTGACTGAGCTTCTGACTCTGGTTGAAGTTGTGGAGGATTTGGTAAGAGCCAGTATAGGAAATAGTGATCTGGCTTGTGTAGTTCCTCTGCGAAGTTGTGCCCTAAGCAATTAGGTTGGGGCTCCAAGGACAAGAGTACTTCGTGTGGTCTCAAGTGTTATCATTTTATTGAAAAAAATAATAATGCACTTTATTTTTAGAGCCATTTCAGATTTATAGCAAAGTTGAGTGGAAAGTACAGAGAATTCACATGTACTCCTTCCACCCCTGCTTTCCCCACCAACATCCCACATCAGTCTGGTACATTTGTTACAGCTGGGGATGAGCCTGCAGTGACTCATCCTCACCACCCAGAGTCCTTAGTTCACCTTGGACCTCACTGTCTGTGTTTGTCCTATGGATTTTGACAAATGCATGGTGGCATGTGTCCACCATTATAGTATCACGAAGAATAGCTTCCCTGCTCTACAAATCCCAGTGTTATATTTTAAAATGTCTAGGAGATTGGTTCAGTACAACATTTCAGATTATGGCTATCCATTTGATAGGGAAAATTTTAATCTTTACTGAGTTGATTTTACGATTTGGTTCCTATCACTCCAAGTTTCTGAATCCTAGCAGAGAGAGCTTTGCTGACTGACATTTTCATACTTAATATTGACTAAAATGATGCTGAGCCTTCATAATGCTGCTGAGGTTTTGCTGCTGACATTAGGAATTGTGGCGAAAAGGTCAAGAATGAGCACAAAGTAGTGTCTTTAAAAAAATCATTGGCTTGCATTTTTCATTATTTACTCTATCAGGGAAACATTGGTTAGTAACATTACATTTGAGGTGCACAACTTTGTGATCTGATGTCTTAATACTCTAGTGTATGCTTGCCACCTGAAGTCCAGTCTCCTCCCATCACCATGTGTTAGACCCCATTTCCCTCTTTGTCATCTTTTTAAATAAAATAATAACACACACTTCCTGTCCTCTCTGATAATCGCCATTCTGTTGTCTACACCTGTGAGTTTGTTTTGTGTTTGTATATTTCATCTGTTCCAGTTGTTACTTTCTGTTTTATATCCCACATGAGTGAAATTACATGGTTCTTGTCCTTTTCCATCTGACGTATTTCACTTAGCATAATACTCTCAAGATCCACTTACAGTGTTGCAAATAACAATGATTTATCTTCTTATGGCTGAGTAGTATTCCATTGTATTTATGTCCCACATCTTCAGCTATTTATCTGTCAAAGGACACTTAGGGTGCTTCCATGTCTCGGCTGTGGTAAATAATGCTGCAGTGAACGCAGGGGTGCATATATCTCTATGAATAAGTGTTTTCAAATTATTGGGGTAGATTCCCAGAAGAGGGATTGCTGAGTCATATGGTAACTCTAGTCTTGATTTTTTGATGAATATTGATACTACTAGCAGTGTGGGAGGGTTGCCTTTTCCCCACATCCTTTCCAAAACTTAGTATTTCTTATCTTATTGATAACAACCATTCTAACAGGTGTGAGGTGATACTTCAACTAGGTTTTGGTTTGCATTTCCCTTATAGTGAGTGAAGTTGAGCATCTTTTCATATCTCTTTTGTCCATCTGTTTTTTTGTTATTTTTTTTGAAAATTATCTCTTCAGGTCTTCAACCCAGGAGATTGTATCTTATTAGTATTATTTTTAAAATCCTCACCTGAGGACGTGCTTATTGACTTTAGAGAGAGAGGGTAAGGAAGAGAGAGAGAAAAAGGGAAACGTTGGTGTAAGAGATAAACATCCATTGGTTGTCTTCCCATATGCACCCCGAATGGGGAATGAACCCGCAACCTAGGTATGTGTGCTGACCAGGAATTGAACCTGCACCATTTGGGAGTACAGGATGGTGCTCCAACCAACTAAGCCACACTGGCCAGGGTACGAGATTGAATCTTAAAAGTAAAGATATACATTGAGTGGCCAGATTATTATGACCACCTGAGTTTGTAGGCAAATTAGTCGTACACTGCATCGTATGGGATATGAAAGCCGGAGGCCTATTTGAACACTTTTGCTGTCTGCAGTTACCAAGATAAAACATCTCCAATTCACACAGGAACACAAAGATTGGACAGTTGAGCATTGGAAATAAGTCATGTGGTCCGATGAATCACGTTTCCAGTTGCATCATGCAGATGGCAGAGTGAGAATTTGGCAGAAACAACATGAAAACATGCACCTCACATGCATGAATACAACCCTTCAAGCTGGTGGGGGCAGTGTTATGGTTTGGGGAATGTTTTCCTGGCATGATTTGGGCCCCTTAATTCGTGTGAAACAACGTCTGAATAGCACAACATACCTAAGTATCGTTGCTGATCAAGTTCATCCTATCACGTTGATGGCATATCCCAATGGAGATGGCTTCTTCCAACAAGACAGTGCACCATGCCACTGTGCTCGTATTGTGCAGGAGTCATTTCAAGAACATGAGGGAGACTTTACCTTGCTTAGGTGGCCCCCACAATCACCAGATCTCAATCCAATTGAGCATTTGTGGGACGAAGTTAAAAGAGCCATCAGGCAGCTGGTTCCACAACCATGGAATCTCACAGAACTGGACAGTGCTATTCATCAGGCATGGTGTCAGATTCCTCGCATCCTTTCAACATCTTGTGAAGTCAATGCCAAGAAGAATCGCTGCAGTATTGAAGGCAAAAGGTGGCCCAACAAAGTACTGATGGGGTGTTAGAACAGGCCTTCGGCTTCCATATTGCATATGGTGCAGTGTACGGCTAATTTGCCTACAAACATCAGGTGGTCATAATAATCTGGCCACTCAGTGTATTTATACTGTAAGACTCAGTGACATAAACAGAAATTTTAACCCATAGAAACAAAATGTCTTTATTTAACCACCTTTACTAGCAGCCTTGTGGTGGATCATCGACACAAGTACTGCCCAGGGAAAGATGAATGGCTTGGGTCTCTGTCCTAAGGGGTGCACAGAGCAGTAGAGGACAGACAGTTCAGCAAGAAATCCAAGTGAAAAGTCCCAGAGAGGAATGAGTTAGGGAGTGACTGACTCTGGGAGTGTGGGACAGAAGTTGCCGTTTACTAAATAATCAACATTCATCGAGTGTCTGCCTGTGTCTGCATTTGAGATCAACAGCCCTCGGAAAGTACGACGGGCGGGGATAAGAGAAATTGGTCTTGTAGTGAGTACACGCCTCTCAACGTGCATAAAACTCACGGAAGCGTGGATCCTGTGTATAAACATGAAACTTTGACAGGTACTGTTCAATTAGCACAACCACTCAGTGGTTAGGGAATGAAGACCAAAGCTCACTTCCTGGGTCTTTTTTGGCTCCTGCAGGCTCCAGGCCTGTGGGAAGGGCTAGCAACAGTGTTTCGGCGACATTTCCTAGAGTTTATGTGAAAAGCTTCAAGGAAAGTGAATTTAGAAGGACTTTTTCTCTGTGTCCAGGAGGAGTGTTGGTGGAGACGTTGACGCTGACTTTATATTATTTATGAGTAAAAGGATGAGCCATTTCAGACTTGCTTATGGTTTTCTTTTCTAAACGAAGAAATCAGAGTAAGAGAACATATTTGCAACTGGTTGAAACGAAACGATCTCAGTAGATGCAAAGTGCCCAAGATAAGAATCTGGTTTCTTTTTCTCGTCCTATGACTTAGAGTCAACATCAGACATCCCCTTTTCATAATTCAGGAGATTATAAGAAAACCGACCTTCAGTGAACTG
>PVJC01043008.1:0-14701 GCA_004026665.1 Murina feae
GGGCTCTGAGGAACAACCAGGGGGTCCGAGGCTGGATCCTGCCTCCTGTCTCTCAGGCTCACACCTGCCGTGGTCGCAGTCTCGTCCCAGAACATGTCCCTGCCTCCCCGCCATCGCCTGCCTCCTCCTGAGCGGCCTTCCCTCCCAGGCTTGTTGCTGACCTTTGCCCAGCGCTATAGGGAGGCCACGGGACCGAGAGGGGAATGAAGCTCTCGGTGTCCCTCCCCTTCACACTAGAACACTCAACACAGAGTCGCACACAAAACACGCTCACAGACACTGCCCACGTGTACGACACACAGTTACATGCTCACACATTTACACACCCACACACTACACACGGCTTATACACACGTCCCCTGGTTCTCAGGGGGCCTGAGGCTGCCTGGACACCGCCCCCCATCTCGAGGCTGCTCACAGGCTTGCTGGCTGCTGGTCCAGCTTCCTGGTTCTCTTGGTCCTGGCTGTGGTGAGCTTGCACCTGGGGAGGGGGGGAGGCAGCAGAGTGTGTTCAGAGCGCCCTGGTCACCCCGACAAGCCCATCCATTGCCTGAGGACCCCTTCTTGTTTGTTACAAGTGAGTCCTTGGGCCTCCTCGCTCTGGCGGCCGCCCAGGTAACACATCTTCTTCCCTCCTGGCTCCACTCGGGTGGGTGGGGGTGGGGGCAGCTCCCGGTACACTGAGCTGCTGTGAGCTTGGCATAGGATGTGACTGTCCCCACAGGAGTGGGCCTGCTTCCTCCTCACTATCGTTCGTCCTCGAACATCAGCTGCTCAGACTCTTGCTGGGAGACAAGGGGTGGAAGCCAAGGTGGGGGATGCAGTTCCTGGCCAGGCCACAGGCCGCCCGCTGAGGACCCGTGCGGCCTCCTCCCTCTCCCTGGGCCTGGTCCCCTCAGGCTCTGTGGCCCCTCACGGGATCATGCAAACCTCCGTACCATCTCATGCCAGCGCGTGCCATCTCCAGGCTGGGATGGTGGCTACCTGGCCCTCCCTCTTGCTCAGCCTCTCTCTGCCCCTTCTAAGCAGAGCGTGCCTGCTGGCCTCAGCAGCCTCCTTCTTCCACATTAAGAGGTGGGACTTCAGTTTCAAATCAGTGAACCTGGTGGGAACTTTGAGGCCAAACTCACTCAAATTCGAAGACCCAGGGGCCAGAGGCAGGGAAGGGGCATTGCCTGATGGGTGTCGGCCCTCACCTACCCAGGGGTGTGCGCAGCAGCTCTGCCTTGGAAATGGCTGGGGTACCCGTGTCTCCAAGGGGCTCTCCCCAGCTGAAGCAGGGCTGGAAGAAGCCTCCCCAACTCCCCCTTTCTCTCCCTCACACCCCAGAAGTCAGCACCAGCTCTTCCCAGGGTGCCTCTGGCCCAGAGCTCTGTAGCCTCTTAGTATTGGCTTTCAACGCATTGAACACTATTCTGCCCCTTCCCCACCTCCCATATCCTGCTCTCGTGCCAGGCTCCAGCTGGAGCCGAGTGTGTAGCTTGCTGGTGCCCAGCTGGGCTGCCCTGCATCTGGCCTTGGCCCAGGGCTTGGATTGTTTCATCCACACTGGGTGCCCCAGGTGCTGGGAGCTGGGCTGGGCCTGTACAGCACATGGGAAGGTGAGAGGTGCCTGCTCCCCGGTGCTGGTCCATAGGAAGAGGTGGCCAGCAGTGCAGAGAGTGTGTTGAGGGTCGTGGGGACATGCCCCCGGCTGGAGCACGACTTCCCGGGGAGACTTCCCGGAGGACTTGGCTGGCTTTGGCACCGAGTGCTCCGGTGACCTGGCAGTGGGGCCAAAGCTCGAAGTCCTGTGCAGGGGTGGGGAGGGGGGCGGGAGGGAGGCAGCTGGAGGCTGGGCTTTAGAAGCTGGCTGGGCTGTAGAGAACTGGGGGTCCCGCGCCTCCAGGAGGCAGACCACCAGTCCTGAGGCCAGGCAACAGACCAGGAGGGCAGGACCCACAGGCCCCCGGGGTCTTCCTGGGTCCAGCCTGTGGCTTCTCCTCAGCCCAGGGTGAAGGCCTGGGTCCCAGGAGGCAGCAACTTCCTACCAGGAGTGTCAGTGAGGTGGATGGAGGGAGGCAGGGGAGCACGAATGTCCGACAGTCAGAGGCCCTCAATAGATTGCCTCCATGTAGCCTTTGTTTGGATGCCCTGCTCCCTGAGCAGTCCTTCCGGCGGGTGTCAAGGGCGGGGAGGTCCATGCCTGTGCTCAGCCATCATTGTGTAACGCAGCTTCTGTGCCCCCACAGCCCCTCAGGCAGGTGGCTCCATGGTCCCCAGGGCACAGAGGGGCCTCAGGAATCACCGGGCACAGTTACTGAGCAGCCTTCAGTCCATCACAAACCCAGGCTCTGAGCTACAGCTGCGCACTGTTTGGCCTGAACTTCTCTAAGTTCACCCCCTAGAAACACGCCCCTCCCGCCCCCGGGAGTGAGGCCCGTCCCCCGGGGACACGCGTGTTCCAGGTGGTCGCATGCACGGGGCCCGCTGGACACTTTGGACATGAGGCTGGGGCCAGCGTGACGTCAGACAGATGGTGGACCAGAGAGAACGCGGGGCCCTGGGTCCCCTGGGCACGGTGACCGGCCAGGGCCCCCAAAGCGGTGGAGCAGCCCCTTGGGTGGGAGTGGAGAGAGCGGGAGGCGCGGCCGCACCCACGGGGCCTCGGAAGATGGCGGCGCTTTGCTCACCCTGCCCCTCCCCCGCGGCCCGATCGCCCAGTCCCCCCCTTTCGGGGCTGGACCTCACCTGGCGGCGGGCTCCGCGCTCGAGGCCCCCGGGGTGGCTGCAGGCCCGTGGACCGACGCCGGAGGGCGCAGGAGCCCGCGGCCCGGGGCGGAGCTGGCAGGGCCCGCCTCCCAGCCTGTGACGGGCACCCGCTTCCGCTTGGCGGGAGTTGCACAATGTGAGTGAGTGTATTAGCACCACCGAGCTGCATGCTTACTGGGTAAGATGGTAAATTTTGTTTTAAGCCACAACGTAAAAAACAAAACATTCTTTTACCATATGATCCAGCAATCACACTTTTTGGTATTGACCCAAAGGAGTTGAAGCTCATGTCCGAGCAAAAACATGGATGTTTACAGCGGCATTGTTCCTAATGGCCCAAACTTGGAAGCAACCACGGTGTCCATTAAGCGGATGGATACACTGTGATCCCGCCAGACAATGGAACAGCATCCAGTACTAAAATTTTGAACTGAGCTATCGGCCCTGGTCAGGTGGGTCAGGTCAGTTGGTTAGAGCATCAGTTTCGGGTCTGATGCCTGTCAGGGCACATGAATGCATAAATAAGTGTAATAAATAGATGTTTCTCTCTCAAGCCAATAAAATAAAATCAGCTGTCAAGCCATGAAGACATGGAGGACCCTTAAGGTGACCAGACGTCCCGATTTTTAACCATTTGTCCCACGTCTCGCAGCGTTTTTAAAAAGTCCCGATTTTTAGAAAGAATGCATGACAAGCTAGGGAACAGCGGGAGAACGGGAAGGGAATATACGGTTTTTGGCGGCCAAGCGGTCAATGGTGTCCCACTTTACCAATGTCAAAATCTGGTCACCTTTTAAGTTAAAATGCATGTCATCCCTAAGTGAAGGAAGCCACCTGAAAAGGCCGCACTGTGATTCCACCTGCGGGACATTCTGGAAAATGCCACTCTGGAGACGGTGGCAGCCAGGAGGAGGATGAACGGGAGGGGAGCACAGAGGGTTTTTGTTTAGGGCAGTGAAACTACTGGGTGTGCTATGACTGACACATGTCATGCATGTGTTCAAACCCACAGGACTCTCCCTGTGGAACTGGGGTGACTGTGTTGGCGCAGGCTCACTGATTGTAACAGGTGATCCCCAGGACTGGGGAGTTGGTAGCTGGGCAGCTGTGGTGGTGGGTTGGGATATATGAGAACTTTCTGCACCTTTCGCTCAATATTGCTATGAACCTAAAACTGCTCTAAACAGTTAAATATATTAAATAAAATGCACAGAACTCAATGTGGGGGGAACTGAGATGCGCATGGGCAGCTGGAGCTGTTGGGACAGGAGGGTATGTGGGACATGGCATTCTGTCACCAGCATTGCAGGGGAAAGACCCGGACAGACACAGGGCCTTGCTCACCCATCTCCAGCGAATCAAAGGGGGACGGGAGAATAAAAGGCAAAATGACAAAGGATCATTTGCTGTCAGAAAAACATTTTCCTCAAGATGTGTATTTTTCAAGTACTGTGGTATAGCCCTTGACACCTGAAATCTATCAATTTCATTTGAACTGTGTTAATGCCAAGTTGAGACCAGATGGGAAGCCAAGTAGCTCAAAAAGCCGTCATTGCTATGCAGGTCCTAGGCCCACGCAGAACACCACCCACCTCCGTCCCAGCGCAGTGAAATGAGAAATGGACCACACTGCTTGATGCAGCCATTAAAACGAAATTAATCTGCCATTTCTGCAGCCCCAAATTGATGAGCTCACAAGAACTCATTTATAATTGCTTATTTCTACTTCACAACATCCCTTCCAGAGTTTCTGTTCTCTAAAAAAGCCCATTAACATTGCATTATTTTTTTATAACCTTTAAAATTAATGTTGATTGGAAATATGTTCTCATATCAGCTTAAGTAAATCTGACCGTCCCCACACACAGGCTGGGCTCCCCGGCACTGAGTGGCTGGACTAGGCACACCTGCCTCCCCTGCAGCAGAACCAAAGCCACCTCTGGGGGCTGGAGCGGGAGGAGAAAGAGACACATTTGTTTTAAAATCAATAAAAAAGGAAACAAGGTTAAAATGAAGTTTATTATTTTTTTGATTTTTTTTTAAATAAAACTGTTTGTGAAACAGCTATTTTATCCCCACGGCAGAGTGACCCCTGAAAGATGCACTAACCCCTTCTTAAGGCCTTAACAAGAATTTTTTTGTACTTTTTCTCTTTTTTTTAAAACTCAGATATTTAAAAATTATACACTTTACAAAACAAAACAATACAACATAAAGAATCACATAGCGTGGGGCTGCTCAACTGACAGGCCCCCTTTTCCTTTATAAAAACAAAAGCAAAAAGAATAAAGGGCTAAAGGGGTGTCCTGGTCAGCTTACCCCCCACCGCTCAGACAGCCCGCCCGCGCCACTAGACGTCCAGTCCTGTCGGGCGGCAAAGGCTGGGAACGGCCCTGCTGCAGCACACAGCTGTGACCTCCAGCATCTACCAATTTCACCCCCAAAAAGATAAAAAATTTAAAAATAATAAATAAATAGTGTTTCTGGACATGAAAAAATTTATTTTTGTGTTTAAACATCATTCTCCCACTCTTGAAAACATGGACCGCCCCCACTCCCCTCCCCCAACCTCCCCACTTTGAGACAAATTAATGACGAAGGGTGGTGTGGGTGTGTTCACCGGCTTTAGAGATCTGAGTTGGTGGGAGACAGGCTGACCGGCAGATCCACACCCAGTCCTTTATGAGATGAGAGTTTGCTGAGTTCAATTTCACATTTAAATTTGTTACTGGAACCAATTTGGAATTCTTTAGCTAGATAATTTTAAAATAGAATCAAAAGGGACAGCGCACCTTTCATTTAAACAAAGTCTTTCCAGACTAAAAATAGATTTATATATATATATTTATCCCTCCCTTTTAATTCCCCCCACCCTTTCCCATTACCCACCCCTCCCCCCTCCCCCCTGCATTGTCACTATGGAGATTGTGTCCATGGAAACAGCCATTCTGACTTCTTGGGTCTTTCTTTCCTGTGGTGTCACGGTTGAGTGTGATGTAAGGACTTGGGAGGAGGTGCTGGCAGGAGGGTGGGCACAGCGGGGCGGGGCGGGGTGTGGCTGCACAGTAGGACCATTTCCATCCATCACCAGTGTCTCCTCCTCATCTCCACAGTCTCACCTGGAAGACAGAGCAGTGGGTGTGGGAACCTCCACAGGGCCCAGCAGCCACAGGCTCGGTGAAGGAGCTGCTGACCTGGGAGATATCCAAGGGCAGCAATGACCCGCGGCTGTGGGGACTAGACTGAGGGCCCCTCACGAGTGCCCGGCTGCCCAGGGTACAGAAGAAACAGACCAGGAGAGAACTCTCGATCTCCAGGTGGGGGCTGCCCTCCAGGTGACCCTCGCTCGGGGGTCCTCCACCTGGGGCCTGCGGCGGGCTCAGCACGTGGTGGCAGGGTGCGGTCCTCACAGAGGCGGCCGAGCCCCAGCCAGCCTGTGGAAGAGCTAGCTGGCTTGCGGCCTGACTCACAGCGGCCGGCCGGCCAGTCAGCTCTGCATTAGAGAGCCCTGTCCCTGGGGGCCTGCCCAGCTCCCCACACACTGCTGATGGCGGCTCCTCTTCCAGCCCCAGCTCCAGGCTCAGAAAGGCGCGCCCCCCATGACCCTCAAGGGGTATGTGGGGTTGGGGGTTGCCTGCCCCTCCCGCTCCCCTGCGGTGTGCAAAGGTCCTAGAGAAACAGTCCAGAGAGGCTGGCCCAGAAGCCAGCGTGGCGCAACCACCTCACGGCATAGCACTCTGGGGAAGCAGGCTCATCTCTCCGCTTCCCACAAGCAGCCCAGGCGTCACAGCCCTTAGTTTCCATAAAACTTACTAATATGCCCAACTTGCAGCTGGCTATGTGCACCAGCTAAGACGGTCTATTTAAAGCACACACATCTTGCCAGAGAGATTCCCCACAGAGCACAGGTAACAGGAAGGCACTGCCGACAGCAGGCACTGTCCCCATGTAAACCCTGGACTCCAGGCCCTGAGGACACAGGCAGTGGCGGAGCCACCGGCCACTCTCAGGGTGTTTATGGTGTCCGTGTGACTTCCCCAGAGGTTGCACCAGCCAGAAAGACTCCTCCGGCCGCACTTGGGCTTTCCGGAGGCTGGAGCTGCCGCTGAGGGGAGAGGAACCAAAGGTCCTTCGTAAATGCGATGACAAGGGTGCTACTGGGGACCTCGAACAGTGACCAGAGGGGCAAGTCTTGCAGGGGTGTGAATAGAACAGATGCCACCCACACCCTGCAATGCTTTGCTCGTGGCGGGGCACAGGACAGGGTCTGCCCCCCAGCGCTCGGCAGGCAGGCTGTGCTGCTACCGGATCTTGTCCTCACTCCAGCCTCCCAACAGAGCTGTTCCCCAGGCTTCAAAGTGAGAATGGCCCACGGACATGATACCCTGAATGGAACGGGGCCCTAACTTGTCACTTCTAAAACACGAATCAGATAGGGAGCACAGGAAGAAAATTCTTGAAGCACCTACTATGTGCCAGGCACTCTGCCAGTGGCTTTACAGATGCTATTTCAAGGTCACACAGAGGCCTGACCCTGCGACTTGGTGAGTCTGAGAGGTCACACACGTGGCCAAAGCTACACGGGCTGCGGGTGGCCTGGGCCCGGGGCCGCTGCCCTGAGCCTCCAGTGCTGTGGGTGCTGCCTAACTGCACGGACCTTCAGAGCTGAGAGCAGACGCCTGGCAGCTGCAGCCCGCACGGAGGGTCTGCCATGTTCTCTCTAAAAGGGCATCTTGGGGGGGAAAACAATAAAGACAACAAAAAAAAGGGCACCTCGATGTTTGGCAAAGACTTGTTGGGCCAAGCCTTTGCACACCCCTCGGCCCCGCCCTCAGCCTCAGCATCGTGGCCTGCACGGGACCCAGGGCCAAGGCTGTTCTGTGCCCTGCACCCAGCCTGGCGGGGCACTCTCCTCTCAAACAGACCTGCAGGCCCAGCCGTGGTGGGGGAGGGGGCCTCATTCTGAATCTGTACCAACAGGAGTACAGTTAGGTGAGCGAACACCTTCTCTGGGGGGCACGCCTCCTTTAACCACGCCTCCCTCCCATGCCCGGTCCAGGTAAACACAGGCTGGTCCCTCCTCATGGCCAGGACTAGTGGAGATGAGTGATGCTGATGGCTGCAGAGAGGGAGGAGGTGGAGACAGAGGAGGGAGCGCCTCTGAGGAAGTGTCGCTGAGGCCCAGTGGGAGCCAGTCAGAGGATGGAGGCAAAGCCCTCCTGGTCCAGGAACTAACAGGAAGCGCAGCCTTGGAGGAGCTGGTGGAGGAGGGGCGGCCACAGGCATCGGAGGAGACTCGGGTGGGGTTCCAAGTGTGATGAAGGCTCTGAAGTGAGAAGGGGCAGACGGCTCTGGCTAAAGGATGCGTGGCTCCTGCTGGCAGGGGTCTGTGCAGGAAGCACTGTGTAGGGTGGGGGGATGGACAGCCAGGCTCTCCTCTGGAAATGTAATCCTAGGACTTCACGGGGCCAGCCCAGGGAAGCGGACTATAGGTCGGGATCCTCGCTCAGACACGGGCTGTGTGTGACATGCCAACCACAGAGGCTGCGTGTGCAGGGGGCACCCCCTCGCACCTAGGACAAAGCAGTGGCGATGGAGTTCCTGCCCCAACCACCGGATGGGCCTGGCTGGGGGGCTTAGGGAGGCCTCCTTGTTTACTACACGACAAGATGGAAGATAGGGGCAGGGGCCTTGCTGCCAGAGCCCTGCCCACCAGCCGCCCGGGGTGCACCACACATTAAGAAATGGGCAGGAGCTGGCCCACTGCATGGCTGCCCAAGGTGCTTTCTCTCTGGCATTGCTGGCCTGGCAAGGGACAAGTGGCAGGTCACACACACGCTGTGGGGAGTGGTGGGGGACTAGGACTTGCACGCCTAGACCTGGGATTTTGATGGACGGGGTAGTGCAGGCAGAGCCCCAGCTGCAGCCTTGGCCCCGCTGTGCAGAGGCCTAGCCCACGCAGGCTGTGCTGGGCACGTTTTATTTCTTAACAGAATCCTCTAAAGGTCGTTCTCTTCATGGAAGAAACTGAAGCAGCAGGCAGCGGGACATATGCACATCCACTGTCCCCTCTGCCTGGCCGGATACCCCAGATGAATGCGCCCGAGGGTGGGGGCTGAGCCTCTGCCCCTGTTCACTGGGGCTCCTGCACAATCCGCACAGGGGTGACAACGGGCGCCTGGGCATGAAGGACAGTGACCGCTGAACTCAGACACCAGGACAGGGTCCTGCCTCGTGGAGATAGTAGATGAAGACAAACATTTTAGGTGGATAGGACAGGATGCAGTATGTCCGTCCTTTCCATCCGAGAGGCCATTTAACCTCAACAGGTGGGAAAGGGCCGTGCTGAGAGGCCGCTAATTTCCTTTGTGCAGACAAGGACAGTGATGCCAACCTCAGGGATGAACCAAGCTCCTGCTCTGCCCCCCCTCCCCCTCGGCAGGGCGGGCTGTCAGCTGCAGGGCCAGGAATAGATGGAGTGGAAAGAAACAATGAACAAAACAACTTCCAAGAAGAGGCCAGCGCCCCGACTTCCCCTTTTTCTTACTCACAAAGTGGGATCCCATGACTAAAACAATTGGTCCAAACGACAAATGTAGCTGGTCCC
The DNA here is from genome assembly GCA_004026665.1 of Murina feae. Lineage (NCBI taxonomy): Eukaryota > Metazoa > Chordata > Mammalia > Chiroptera > Vespertilionidae > Murina > Murina feae. The sequence continues at coordinate 9,359 of PVJC01043008.1, forward strand.
CCAGGGCACCCCCAGGAATGGCCACCGTGGTCCCGAGCATGGGCAGTGCTGCCTGCTTGGCTGGAGAGGAGCACAGGATGGTGGCAGAGCCACCTATGCACAGTGACCCCATCAAGCGCAGGGACACAAAGGGCCGACAGAAACTCCTGGAAGAGACAAGGGCTACCCAGCGGGAAGGGACGGTGGCCAGTGGCCGCTACTGATGATGAACACGGGTCCCTTGCTCGACAGCTTCCTGTCCTGTCTGCTCCTCCACCCCCTGGGGCATGAGTCCGCCACATTCCGCAGTGAAGCCCATTTCCCCAGGTCACTGTTAGGTGGTCCAGACTAAGGCAGAGCCTGCTGTAAGCAGCGGAGGGACCACCCCAAGGGGCCAGCCCAGCACCCCTGCTCGTGTCTCAGACCCTGGCATAAAGACAGGCCCTCCCCTTTCGGGAGAGGAGTCCCGCTAGGAGTGTCTCAGACAACGGGCCTCACCCCCATCCTGCCTGGCAAGTGCCCAGTTCTGGTTTCCTTTCTTCTCTTTCTAGTCTGTTCCTCCTCGACGGGGACCTGCCGCTTCCAGGGCCTCAAGCCCGGTGATCCACTCGCAGACTGGGCCACCAGCCCTGACCACAGCCTGCAGACGTGCTCACAGAGCACAACCCAACCTCCTGAGATTTCCAGGGTAAACCTACATCAGTGCTGAAGGCTACTAAATCTTTGAGGAGATTTTACTTCCCTTTGTAAAGATCAACCCTTCATAGTTACAGGAAAAAGACTTCAAATAACAAAACTTGGGGAACTTTTTGTTTTCCAAAAGAAAACCCACTGTTAAGCTCACAGACAATGATGTCGGCTAGAAGCCTTTCTGAGCCAGGAGCAAGGGCCTCGCCCCACCTGAGGCTGCCCCGCACAGCCGCTGCCTCTGCCCCAGGAGCACACACCCGGCCTGATTTCAGAACAGTCACTCCAATGCCAAGGTTTAAAGCCCCACCCCTTTCCTAAGCAGCACACGGCAAACACTTTCTCCACCTGGTGCTGGCAGGTCCCGATCACCGATCACCATGCTGCAGCCTGGCCGAGGAGGAGCAGGGCAGAGGCCGCCACCCACCGGGAGTGGCAGGGGCGGCGCCCGACTCACCTGTGCTTGCTGTACTTTCCATTCCCATGACACATGCCCCCCTCACCCCCGCTCCGACTGCTCTGTGCTGAGGCTGCCTTTCGCTGTCTTGTTCTGCAAGGCGGGGAGAGGGCATGGGAGGGGAGGCTGGTGCGGGCAAAGCCGAGGACGCAGGCAGGAGGGACAGGGAGGAGAATGGAGTCAGGGTGGCAGAGGGAGGAAAGGGACAGCACATGGAAAGGAAAGAAAAAGCAGAGTCAGTATTGAGTGACAAACAGGAGCACTGAGACAGGGTGTTTTGAGGCAAAATGTGCCGATTGAAAAAAGGAAGTTAAAAGAACAAAAGCATGTAGACTAAGTAAAACTAGGTTACTGTAGGTCCTACGCCCATCTCTGGAGATAATTCAAAAGAGAAGCCTCAGTGGGCACCTTTAGGACCGTTCTGAGGGCAGACCTGTCAAGGCTGACCTCTTTCTAGTACTTTCTGGCCCTACTTGGACACTGAAGGCAGGTGACCACCAGGGGTCAGTGTGAGCTCGGCCAGAGGAGAGCGGCAGGCGCTGCAGGAGCTGCCAAGTGGTGTCTGCCGCTTCAAGCTGCCCCGGCTTCTCCTGTCCTCGCCACACCCCCCTGCCTCCCCCCCCACGCTCACTCAGACACAGACCAGTGTCCTGGCTTCTCCTGTCCTCGCTTCACACACACACATATACCCCTTCCCCCCCTCAGACACAGACCAGTGTCCTGTCTTCCATCCTATCCTAGAAGAGGGGACCCAGAGATACCTTTTTTAAAAAAAGACTTTATTATTATTATTATTTTTAAACCTCACCAAGGATACTTTTTCCATTGAATTTTAGACAGTGGAAGGGAGAGAGAGAGACAGAGAAACACTGATGTGAGAGAGACACATCGACTGGTTGCCTCCCACATACCCCACCAGGGCCGGGATCCTGCAACTGAGGTACGTGCCTTCCACTGGAATCGAACCCAGGACCCTTCAGTCTGCAGGCCAACACTCTGTCCAGTGAGCCACACCAGCCAGGGCCCAGAGGCACATCTTGAGCCAAGTGGGAAATGGAGCAGCAGCAACTGCCAACTGCGGACCCCGGTTGCTTCAGCTGAAGTAAAACCTGGGAGACACTGAGTGTTCCCCAAATCCCGGCGTCAGCTGTTTCCCTGGCTGGGAAAACGCCTTTGCTTATGTACCAAGGCCTACAACATCCTCACCTCAGCGCCCTGGGAGCTGGGGCTCCATTACACTAACGTGGGAATCAGCAGTTTCATTGAGTTTGATTTTGTAATTTCTTGTAACAAACAAGATTCTCTCCAACACACTTCTCCATTGGATGCCAACCCCACACCACAGGTCCCCCAGGGTCAGGCGCAGGCAGGCTGTGTCCTGCCACGTCTGTAGGCATTTCAGGAGGAGCCCCACCACCACCCTGCCAGGAGCGGGCACTGGGGGCTGGGACTCACCTTGTGCTTGGGGCACCTCACCGAGAAGTTCTCCTCATGTAGCAAACAATCTGCAAGACAGAGGGGACAGTCAACTGGGGCTGGCGAGTGGCACAGGTGACTGACAGGCCGGACTGACAGGGTTGGATGTGGCGATAAGAGATCCCCATGCTGATTCCCAATAGGAAAACATTAGAGACACCCCAAGTAAATATGGTACTTCAACATGAAGTATCACTTAAAGATTAACATTTCAAAATAGTTAACGGTATATGAGAAATACTCATGATGTAAAATCGCTTGAAAAACCAGGATATATAAATGTGTGAGTACCAGATGCAGAAACCAAGATGGCGGCATAGGTAAACACCAGAGTTGCTGCTGGGCACAACTATTTCAAAACTACACCGAAAAGAAAAAACGGACACCACCCAGACCCACAGGACAGCTGGCTGAGTGGCAATTCTACAATTAGAAAGAGACTGAGACTCAGAGGAGGTGCGGAAGTAAAGTGCAGGGGTACGGAGGCGTGCACAAAGGGGCTCGTGGAAAGGGCTGGCAGCATTTTGTACCGGAGGGGGGCACAAGCTCCCGACGGCTCTGGAACTCCAGTTCCAGGCGAGTTTCTGGGGACTCAGATTCATATGGGGAGGAGCTGGACTGTCTGGCACTGCCTGGCCCCGTGAGGATCTTCAGAGCGGCTTTCTCTCAGTGGTGCCTCTGAGGGCTGGGCTGAGAATCGGCCATTGCTGGTTGCTCCGCCCTGTAGACTCCCCGAGACTCCACCCCAGCCCAGCTGCCAGCAGAGGCTTTTGCATATAAAAGGCTGGGAAGCCCCAGGCAGAAGCTAAAATAGCACCTCCTTGGAGTTCCAAGAGACTGTGTTCCCAGTGGTCAGAGCAGGATCACCCAGTCTATAACTCCTCAGACTCATAAGGGACACACTCAGGGGGCAGACTTAGTGGGCACCAAAGCCCCACTGAAGCAAGTCTTGCCCTATAAGGGTGTCTCCAGCATAGAAGTTCTCCCACCATAGACACAGCTGGTTAAAGCCACTCTGTCAACGCAGGGAAGCAGCCAAAATATGGCGACAAAGAAATAGGTCACAAATAACAGAAATGGAGGAAAGCAAACGACAGGATATAGAGTTAAAAAACCACAGTTATAAGGCTTTTCAAGAATATTCTAGAGGCTGCCGATAAATTTAGTGAGACCCTCGAGGATATGAAAAAGGACCAGCTAGAAATTAAGCATACATTAAAACTCAAATAAAGAATAATATACAGAAATCCAACAGCAGATGAGAGGATCATAAGAATAAAGTCAAAGATATGAAATATGAAGAAGCAAAACCCACCCAGGCAGAAAAGCCAAAAGAAAAAAGAATAAAAAAATATGAAGATAGTGTAAGGAGTCTCTGGGACAACTTCAAGCGCACCAACATCAGAATTATAGGGGTGCCAGAAGGAGAGAGCAAGAAACTGAAAACCTATTTGAAGAAATAATGACAGAAAACTTCCCCCACCTGGTGAAAGAAATAGACTTCCAAGTCCAGGAAGCGCAGAGAACCCCAAACAAAAGGAACCCAAGGAGGACCACACCAAGACACATAATAATTAAAATGCCAAGAGCAAAAGACAAGGAGAGAATCTTAAAAGCTGCAAGAGAAAAGCAGTTAGTTACCTACAAGGGGGAACCCATACGACTGTCACCCAATTTCTCAACAGAAACTTTGCAGGCCAGAAGGGAGTGGCAAGAAATACTCAAAACGGTGGAGAGCAAGAACTTACAGCCAAAATTACTTTACCCAGCAAAGCTATCATTCAGAATTGAAGGTCAGACAAAGAGCTTCACAGACAAGAAAAAGCTAAAAGAGTTCATCACCATCCAACCAGTATTATATGAAATGCTGAAAGGTATCCTTTGAGAAGAGGAAGAAGAAAAAGGAAAGTAAAAATTATGAACAACAAATACATATCTATCAACAAGTGAATCTAAGAATCAAGTGAATAAAAAATCTGATGAACAGAATAAACTGGTGAATAGAATAGAATCAGAGGCAAAGAAAGGGAGTGGACTGACAATTTTCGGGGGTTAAGGGTGTTGGGGGTGCGTGAAAAGAATGGACAATAATCGTACACCTATGGATGAGGACAGTGGGGGGCAAGGACAGAAGGTGGGGTGGGAACTGGGAGGAGGGGAGCTATGGGGGAAAAAAGAGGAACAATTGTAATAATCTGAACAATAAAGACAAATTTTAAAAAATCCAAAAATATGAAGATAGTGTAAGGAGTCTCTGGGACAACTTTAAGCGCACCAACATCAGAATTATAGGGGTGCCAGAAGAAGAGAGAGAGCAAGATATTGAAAACCTATTTGAAGAAATAATAACAGAAAACTTCCCCTACCTGGTGAAAGAAATGGACTTGCAAGTCCAGGAAGCGCAGAGACCCCAAACAAAAGGAATCTAAGGAGGACCACACCAAGACACATCATAATTAAAATGCCAAGGGCAAAAGACAAGGAGAATCTTAAAAGCAGCAAGACAAAAGCAGTCAGTTACCTACAAGGGGAACCCAAATGACTGTCACCCAATTTCTCAACAGAAACTTTGCAGGCCAGAAGGGAGTGGCAAGAAATATTCAAAACGATGAATAGCAAGAACCTACAACCAAGATTACTTTACCCAGAAAAGCTATCATTTAGAATTGAAGGTCAGATAAAGAGCTTCACAGACAAGAAAAAGCTAAAAGAGTTCATCACCATCCAACCAGTATTATATGAAA
>PVJC01043009.1:0-14881 GCA_004026665.1 Murina feae
TACCAGCGCAAAGGTGGGTGGGGCCCAACAGGGCACCTTTTCAGAGGGTGTTCAGTGTGCAGGGCTCAGCAGCTGTGCTCAGGGAAGAGCGCCTGCCGTAGGCTGGTAGCTGGCTTCACCCCAGGGCCGCAAGCAGCATGGGATGGAGTGCCTGGAGATGGAGGGCAGGGCCCTCGTTAGGAGGCTGTGCAGTGTTTGCTGATGAGCAAGAGCGTAAGTGAGGAAGGTGCATCAGGAAAGGGGAGCCTGTGGGTGGAAGGAGGCGTGACACCAACAGTCCCTTTCGGCTGGCTGCGGGGAGGCACGGAATCACATTCTCTGCGTGGACTTGGTCTTTCTACTCCCTGAGTCCCCACAGCAAGCCCCGCACACAGACGGCAGGTGCCGTGGCGTTCACCTGCGTGGGGGCAGTTCCCCAGCTTGAAGTTGCCTTGCTTAACAGAATCCTAACTCTAGCTTCTTTCTAGCATGAGTTATCATTGGCACTTTTTTTCGTTTTGAGAAACATAAGAGGATTTTTTTGGTGTGTGTAGTGCTGAAGCTTTTTAGATCCTCCTCACTGGGAGCAAGTATAGAGAGAGGAAACTGTATGTGAGTGAAAGTTTAAAGTTCTTATAAATATAGAACAGGAAGTTTTAACTCCCCAAGGGCAGATTGAGGTCATGAGGCTGCCAAGCTGGCTTCTTGCTTTTTTTCCAGTGCATCAGCTTCGCTGATATGTTCACTACAGGAAGCTGAGATAAAATTATCTTCGTGCTAACCCATTAAATGATTTCTCAATATAAACAGAAAACTAACATTCCTTGGCCTGTGATAAATCATCATACTTAACCCCTACCTTACTATGGGGAGCCATTCTTCCTTAGCTCTAGCTCTTTGATAAAGAACCCTTTATTTTGGCAACCACTATAACAAAATCTTTTTAATAACTTGCTCATTAGTTAATCTTTCTAATCACTACCCAGTATGAAAAGGGAGTATGATCCCCCAGATTACAAAACACGGGACTAGAAACGGCAGTTGATGTGATGTCACTTATACTATGGGTGTGACCTTGGCTATTAGTTGTCCTTACTATTAGTAGACCCAGAGAGCCATTAGTTACAGTGTAGATAAGTTTAAAGAAAGGTTCTGTCTGCTCACTCCTTCCCGGTTATGTCAACATTTTGTGTTTATTGAATTGCATACAAGACCGACATTTTTCTCTTGTTTTCCTCCAAGTTGCTCTCCTTGGAGCACACTCTGATGGGACTGAGCAGATGCAGGAGTTGGTCACAAGGGGTCCTGGTGGGGGGAACAGTAGGTGTGTTCCCCCCAGTGTCATTGGCTGCCTCAGTGACACTGGGCAGGGAGTTTTCAGCCGAGCTCTGGATCCTAGTGTTCTCATCCTTGAGTAAGAGAAACAGCCCTGCCTCACACGGGGCTGCCAGTGGATAGGAGTGAGGGCGCATGTGTGAATGCACACTGAAAAAGAGCCTGATCAATTTAGAGTCATCCTATGTGTTCTCTTGATCTGTCCGAGTTGAGTACTTCACTCAATAATGCCAAACCGCGAAGACTTGTTCACTCGTTGCCATCTTCACTCCTTTGCTCCCTCTCTCAATTATTTAAAAAATATTTTTATTGATTTTGGAGAGGAAGGGTGAGTGAGAGATAGAAATATCAATGATGAGAGACAGTCATTGATTGGCTGCCTCCTGCACGCCCCCTACTAGGGATTGATCCCACAACCCCGGGCATGTGCTCTTGACCGGAATCGAACCAGGGACCCTTCAGTTCACAGGCCGACCCTCTACCCACTAAGCCAAACCAGCTAGGGCCTTCTCTCAATATTTGTTGATCACCCACTTTGTGCAAAGCAGCACGCTAGAAATTTGGGGGGTGGAACGACTAGCACAGGGCTTACCAAGACAGAGTTCCTATCCTCAGGGATTCAGTCTTACAAGACACATAAAACGTGCATAAATAATTACAGTGCCTGGTGGAAAGTATATGTGTGACCATATAAACGAAGTCCTGAGGGGAAAAGAGAGAGGCAGTAATTCCGGCTGTAGGGATTAGAATTAGCTGTGGTGGAATGGTAACTTTTCAGTTAGATCATGAAAGGCTAGGAAGAAGTTGATGGAGTGTAGAAGGCCATTTCGGGCAAAGGCAAGTTGAGAGTAAAGGAAAAGACAATGGGAATTCTGGGGTGTGTGGTGAAGAGTCCGGTTTGGTGTGGATATATAGTGCCTGCAAAGAATTAGTCTATAGATTTAGAAACGACTAGAATAGTGCTTTGCGATAGTGGAAACCTGATACATAGTGGATAGTACAGAAAGTGCAGACACTGGCCTGTTCAGTGTGGACCAGTTGTTCCAGGGTGTGTTGCTGCTTGAGTGGCAGCCTCATGAACACAGTACTAAAGGGAATCTCCCCTCGATTATAGATATCAGTGTGGACCACCCTGACGAGAAATCCATTATCACTTACGTGGTGACCTATTACCACTACTTCTCTAAGATGAAGGCCTTGGCTGTTGAAGGAAAACGAATTGGAAAGGTGAGCTCACACCAATTTTACATGTTGTGAGACTTAATTAAGCTTCACATCTTACTGCACTGCCTGCCATTGAGCTTCTCGCCCTCCCATGAACACATAAACTTAGCCAGGAGCAGTTTGGGGCAGGCTGTCCAAATGGCAGGGGGTAGGCAGCATCCCACAGAGGGAGGAGTGGTGGCTAAAATATTTAGGAAAGGATGTGAGGGGGCATCTCAGACCCAGAAACATACCTCCCCTGACCTCACCAGAAAATTGGGTGTTGAAAATATGCTTGAGCCGGCTAATGTCATAGGCCTGAAGTCCTCCTTCCCACAGTTGAAAAGGCATCAACATGATGCTTTTTATTTCTCGTTTGCCTGCCTGTGTTTCAGAACACCTGAGACCAGATGACCTTGTCTTCTCAGTGCAGTAGGAATGGAAAGTTCACGGGCGTTCATGGGACAGGACCACGCACAATAGAGCCCTTTGTGCTTCTCTAGAGATTGGGGAGCTTAGGCAGCGGGAGTCATTCGGGCTCCTAAACCCTGTGCCTGGGGGTTGGGCGGTTCCAGAACCAATTCCAGTTAAGATGTCATTGGTCACAAATAACGGCCACAGCCTGAGTGCCTGTTAACCAGCGGTTCCTCAGGTTTCCAGTGCTCGTGCGGAGCGGCCTAGAACCCTGACCGAGTGTGCCTGTGCACACTCATAGAGGGAGCAGCCACATTTTCCTCCCATCGTGATAACGCTGTCTTCCCTTTTCCTAACTCCTTGCAGGTGTTGGACAATGCTATCGAAACAGAAAAAATGATTGAAAAGTATGAGTCGCTTGCCTCCGACCTCCTGGAGTGGATTGAACAAACCATCATTATTTTGAACAATCGCAAATTTGCCAATTCATTGGTTGGGGTTCAACAGCAGCTCCAGGCATTCAACACGTACCGCACTGTGGAGAAGCCACCCAAGTACGATGCGGGTTGGGACGCGCTGCCCTTCCTTCCTGTGGGGAGCGGTCACGGCACTCACAGGCCCCTGCTTTTCAATTTGCACAGTCGTGTCTCTTACTAAACACCTGTCCCTTTAGTGAACGCGACTCCTTCTCATCTGATCTGTGTCGCTCTGTGAGTCCTTTCCAGTAGATTGTGCCTCTGATAGATGAGACTCTGAAGAAATGGTGCAGGTCTCCAATTCCTTACCCAAAACTCTGGTGCCTGACGTACTTCAGAAATCCGTATTTTTTGGGATTTCAGAGAAGTGGCAGTTTGTGTGTATGTGGGGTACTATGATTCCAGTTGAGTGTGAGGAAGTCACCCATAATCAGGCCCACTAATAGAGCTGTAGCAAAGTGAGGAAACATTCATGTTGTGTTGGAGAGAGACAGACAAATAAATAGTTTCCCGGTCCCCAAAAGTTTGATTATCCACATCTTTTAAGAAATGAGGATTGGGCACCTTACTTCTCACTTACAGTTCGAAAGTTTTTCCTCCTTTTTCTGAAACTCCACTCAATGGTGGATCCCTTGCTGAGGTCTCTGAAACCCGTTTGTTGGTGGTCATAAGCACTAATTCTTGCGGAATGCACTCAGCTGGGCACTCTGAATGACATAAGTCTGTCGCCCAGGACTTACGGTCTAAACCAGCGGTCGGCAACTTTTTGGACCTCATGGACCACTGGTTGGCGACCGCTGGTCTAAACCGAGCGCGTCAAACTCTCGGCCGGCGGGCTGCACGTTCGACACGCTTGGTCTAAACCTTGAATGAGGTGATTAATAAGAGGATGCTGTTGGGTGCTCCTAAATATAAATCTCAGAAACAGTAAGCCACCAATCACACAAAAAATTTCCACAGCTGGGCACACGTTGAGGTCTGTGATACCCCAAAACTAGCCCACTCTGGTTTCTCTAACATGCGTTTCACATAAAATCAGACCAGAGAGAAATGGCTTTTTAAATTGCGGGGCTGTGTGAAATGGTTCTTTTGCCAGAAGCAAATTAATATTTCCCCTTGACTTGAACAGAATATAGTAAATAACGTTTACCATGGTTTTTTCCGTGCTTAGGTTCACGGAGAAGGGGAACTTGGAAGTGCTGCTTTTCACGATTCAGAGCAAGATGAGGGCCAACAATCAGAAGGTCTACATGCCCCGGGAGGGGAAGCTCATCTCTGACATCAACAAGGTAAACCCCTCCATCTGGTCCTGCTGGGGCCCATCTGGAGTCCTGGTTCTGTTGCTCGGTCTTGATTGACGGAAAGGGTCCATCCCTGCCTGTGGAATGAGGGGCAGGTGGGTGTTGCTGGGGAATCGCAGAGGCTCAGGGGATACTTGCGCTGGGCGTGTCTGTTGGAGGTTTGGGGAGAACGTCAGATTTTATCAGACCGGCTTGGGTTCTGCCTGTTTACCTTGTTACTCGTCTGTCAGAGGCAGTTGACTCAAACAAACATCTTCAAATTGGGGAAGGGAGGACACAGAACCTTATGTCATGTATCTGGAATCCCTAGAGGTTGGGGCTGGCTCCTCTGTCGGAGAAGCTATTAAACAACTTCCATTATCATGCCTGTTGCGTCTGCAATTAGAGAGTTTCACAGGGGGGCATATTTCCAAGTACACGTTTGAAAAGTCTAGAACTTTGGTCAGTTGTACCCACTTTAATTGGAATTTTTTAAAATGTCATGAAGCACGATGTATCTCACAGAAATGAATTTAATGTGTACAGTCGGTCAGTAAGGATTTGGGGGGAGGGATACACAGATGTGTGAATAAAAAACAGTGGCTCAGGGCGGGGTGAATGAGAGTCATAACAAGATGTCTTTCAGAGAAAAATCATTTATCTTTTTTATATGATCAGAGCTGTTGAAAATAAGCACTTTGCTTCCTCTCAGTTAAAGTAAGATTTATTATTTAGTCGACTTGCTCCATATCTACAGTGTTTTGTTTTCCAAGAACAACACAGGACCGTGGATTTAGATAAGGAAGAGTGGTCCCGTGAGGCTGAACTGAGCGGAAACTGCTTTATTTCTCAAGGCTCCAGAGGCAGTGAGGGTGGGAACGGGGACGTCTGCGTCCGCGGGTCTCTCGGAGAAATGCTAGCTGTTGACTGGAGCCGTGGAAAGTGACTTGGACGTGGCAGGAAACCATTCTTTTTCGCTTCTGTAGGCCTGGGAACGACTGGAAAAGGCGGAACACGAGAGAGAACTGGCTCTGCGGAACGAGCTCATCCGCCAGGAGAAACTGGAACAGCTCGCCCGCAGATTCGATCGCAAGGCAGCTATGCGGGAGACCTGGCTGAGCGAAAACCAGCGCCTGGTGTCTCAGGTTCTGCTCCCAAGTTATCCAAGAGACCGCCAGGGGCTCATCTAGAAATGTAGGCTGACCCAGGGCCGCTGGGCGGCTGCTGGTCAGCGCCCGTATCGGAAGTAGCTGCAGGTCTCTGCCCACTTCCCGCGGAGGGGATGTTTAGGCTTTCTAAAACACTGTCTCTTCTGTTTATCCAACTTTTTACGGATCTGGAAGCAGCTCAGGCAGTTTGTTTAGAGCCAGTGAGTGTGTGTGAACTGGTCACATTTATGTAATTAAAAAAAAAATTCCCCCTTTGCCTCAATCTTTGACCAACTAGTCTTTCAGGGCAGTCAGATGGGTCATGAAATAATACAAATGCCATTCTTTTCTGCTTGGCTCCCCGTGAACCGTCGTCACCTGCTCCAGGCACAGCCCCACTGTGATGGAGAAGCTGCTGATTTGCTTTGGGGAGGGAGGGAGCATCTGAGAGCAAGTGTGGCGTTTTCAGGGTCCTGGGGAAGGCAGAGACCAGCCCCAGGGCTGTGGGGGGCACCTCAGGGGGCGGTGTTTAGCTTTAAGACCACCAGAGATGCATGTGCGCTCCGGATCCCACCTCTGTTCCGTCTCTCTGTTCCAATCAGATGGCTTTTTCGCCCCGTTTCTCTGTAGGACAACTTTGGGTTTGACCTTCCTGCCGTTGAGGCCGCCACGAAGAAGCACGAGGCCATCGAGACAGACATTGCCGCATACGAGGAGCGTGTGCAGGCCGTGGTCGCCGTGGCCCGGGAGCTCGAGGCGGAGAACTACCACGACATCAAGCGCATCACGGCGAGGAAAGACAACGTCATCCGGCTCTGGGAATACCTGCTGGAGCTGCTCCGGGCCCGACGGCAGCGCCTCGAGATGAACCTGGGGCTGCAGAAGATATTCCAGGAAATGCTCTACATCATGGACTGGATGGACGAAATGAAGGTAAAACTCCACCGCAAGGAGGCCAGAGCCGATCCCGCGAGGCCTCTCTTTCCCGCCCACTAAGCCACAGCGTGCGCTGTGCCCCTTGTCTAACTGCCCACTCTGCAAAGCCAGAGAAGGTCCACGCTACCCGTGGGAAGAGTGTTGTGGTTTGCTCATCATATTCTCCCCCTAAGGACACGGGAAGGACGGCTGGCCGCGGGGTGGGTGCGGCGTGGCTGCTGGCTCTCAGCTTGCTTGAAGATTGCAAGATGCTGAAGTCAAAGCTGTCCTCACGGGCGTCCCGTCTGTTCCCTCTCGTGCGCAGGTGCTATTACTATCTCAAGACTATGGCAAACACTTGCTCGGCGTGGAAGACCTGCTCCAGAAGCACGCCCTGGTGGAAGCCGACATCGGCATCCAGGCCGAGCGGGTGAGAGGTGTCAACGCCTCTGCCCAGAAGTTTGCAACGGACGGGGAAGGTGAGGATGGACCATTCCACACGGTGCCTCCTAGTCACCCAAGACCCACCGGTAGAGAAGCAGATAAGTTCTGTGTGGCAACGGGGCTTTGGGAGTTGTGGCGGGCCACAGGCCATGAGCTGGACATGCTTGGACTATAGGGGATGCTGTGGGGTGGCCTCCTGAGCCCTTTAACTCTGTCTTGCTTTTCTCAGATGGGCATGTCTTTTCCTTAAATACTCACGTGCTCTTGGTTTTGAATGGCTTGATGCGTGGCAGCGAGACTTTGCCAGACCACACTTGATAGGACTGTGTACCAGCAACCTGGTATGCATGCTCTTAACTTACCATTGCCCCCCCGCCCCCCTCCAGTTCCAGCAAGACCTTAGAAGGTGCTCCGTTGCCTCATAGCATTAGCCCTGCTAATCTGGTAGCAAGGACATGGGGTATAACTTACTGCCTGCAAACCAGCAGGAACCTGTGCTAAACTCTGTCGCACATCCATTCCTTCCTTGGCGCTCAACAGGCTACAAGCCCTGCGACCCCCAGGTGATCCGAGACCGAGTGGCCCACATGGAGTTCTGTTACCAAGAGCTTTGCCAGCTGGCGGCTGAGCGCCGGGCCCACCTGGAAGAGTCCCGTCGCCTCTGGAAGTTCTTCTGGGAGATGGCAGAGGAGGAAGGCTGGATACGGGAGAAGGAGAAGATCCTGTCCTCCGACGACTACGGGAAGGACCTGACCAGCGTCATGCGCCTGCTCAGCAAGCACCGGGCCTTCGAGGACGAGATGAGCGGCCGCAGCGGCCACTTTGAGCAGGCCATCAAGGAAGGTGAAGACATGATCGCGGAGGAGCACTTCGGGTCCGAGAAGATCCGGGAGAGGATCATCTACATCCGGGAGCAGTGGGCCCACCTGGAGCAGCTCTCGGCCATCCGGAAGAAGCGCCTGGAGGAGGCCTTGCTGCTGCACCAGTTCCAGGCGGATGCCGACGACATCGATGCGTGGATGCTGGACATCCTCAAGATCGTCTCCAGCAACGACGTGGGCCACGACGAGTACTCCACCCAGTCTCTGGTCCGGAAGCACAAGGACGTGGCGGAGGAGATCACCAACTACAGGCCCACCATCGACACGCTGCACGAGCAGGCCGGCGCCCTCCCGCAGGAGCACGCCGAGTCCCCGGAGGTCAGGGGCCGGCTGTCCGGCATCGAGGAGCGCTACAAGGAGGTGGCTGAGCTGACGCGGCTGAGGAAGCAGGCGCTGCAGGACACCCTGGCCCTGTACAAGATGTTCAGTGAGGCCGACGCCTGTGAGCTCTGGATCGACGAGAAGGAGCAGTGGCTCAACAACATGCAAATCCCCGAGAAGCTGGAGGACCTGGAGGTCATCCAGCACAGGTGAGGGGTGGGGCGCCGGGGCGCCAGCCTGCCTCGCGCTACCAGTCGTCACCAAAGGCGTGACTACCCTCTTGAATTGCCTTTCAGATTTGAGAGCCTGGAGCCGGAAATGAACAACCAAGCCTCCCGGGTCGCAGTGGTCAACCAGATTGCACGGCAGCTGATGCACAGCGGCCACCCGAATGAGAAGAAGATCAAAGCCCAGCAGGACAAGCTGAACACGAGGTGAGCGTGAGGCCGGCGGTGCGGGGCTCGGGGGTGCAGGGCAGGGAGGCTGAGGTCCCCTGCTGTCAGGAACTTCCCGCGTTGGGGTCAGTGGCATTGTGATGCTGATGTCACCACGTTGGCACCCGCCTTTCGACATAACCTTCATTTTGCAAGATGTGTGTTTTGGGTGCTGTCACTCCGAGCACCCTGGTGCCTGTCCCTCCGCATATCAGAAGTTAGGGCCTTGGTGAGGCATCAGGGAGGCTCCCGTGCTGTCCCTCTTAGTGAAACTATTTCTGGAACAAGATGTAGGCATGTTTGAGACGCAATTGGCCAATGAAAGTCCCGATCATCAAGGTAGACCTCGGTGTCGGTCTAATCTTTCTGTTGAGTTTGAGTGGGTTGAATAGGTTGTGGTGGTGGATGGGCTCAGGTCTGAAGCTTACTGTCAGGTGTTGGGTTTGGAAAACGTTGGTTGGGTGTGGCTCGGATGAGTGCGATGTAGGGCAGACGTGGATGAATTGGCTCTTTCGGGGGCGGGCATGTTGTCGCGGCTCCTGCTGGAGCTCTGTCACAAGCCCCTCGTTCTGCCAGGCTTTTTCCAGCTTCTGTTGCATCTCTGAGCTGTTTGGATAACACTTGATGTCCATCTGCTCAGTGAGATGATGTTCCCAAAAGCATGTAGTCAGAGCAGAGGTGGAGGGGAAGGGCAGCTGTGACCGTCACTGTCGGTGCCATTCAGCCACGCGCTGCCAGCGTGGTCCTCACACGCTCCCTCCGCCGCCCCCGCCCACAGGTGGAGTCAGTTCAGAGAGCTGGTCGACAGGAAGAAGGACGCCCTTCTCTCCGCCCTGAGCATCCAGAACTACCACCTCGAGTGCAACGAGACCAAGTCCTGGATCCGGGAGAAGACCAAGGTGATCGAGTCCACCCAGGACCTGGGCAACGACCTGGCCGGCGTCATGGCCCTGCAGCGCAAGCTGACCGGCATGGAGCGCGACCTGGTGGCCATCGAGGCGAAGCTGAGCGACCTGCAGAAGGAGGCGGAGAAGCTGGAGTCGGAGCACCCGGACCAGGCGCAGGCCATCCTGTCCCGCCTGGCCGAGATCAGCGACGTGTGGGAGGAGATGAAGACCACCCTGAAGAACCGCGAGGCCTCCCTGGGCGAGGCCAGCAAGCTGCAGCAGTTCCTGCGGGACCTGGACGACTTCCAGTCCTGGCTCTCCAGGACCCAGACGGCCATCGCCTCGGAAGACATGCCCAACACCCTGACCGAAGCAGAGAAGCTCCTCACGCAACACGAGAACATCAAGAACGAGATCGACAACTACGAGGAGGACTACCAGAAGATGAGGGACATGGGCGAGATGGTCACCCAAGGGCAGACCGACGCCCAGTACATGTTCCTGCGGCAGCGGCTGCAGGCCTTGGACACCGGCTGGAATGAGCTCCACAAGATGTGGGAGAACCGGCAGAGTCTCCTCTCGCAGTCCCACGCCTACCAGCAGTTCCTCAGGGACACCAAGCAGGCCGAAGCCTTTCTCAACAACCAGGTAACGTGTCTCATGCCCCTGCTTCCTCCCTCCCGGCCCGGGCCTGGCTGCTATTTGAAACATCTGGCCAGCGCGGTTGGTGTGAACACCCCTGTCAGAGGAGGGGGAGGAGGACATGGAGACATCTCCCCCCGACCCCTGAGGCAGCGAGCCCGGCATAGGGTGGAGGACAGGCCCGAAGAGCTGTCCTGCGCGCTGTGCCGTGGTTTCAGCCGCCACCGAGGACCCCTGTGTCCACAGTGCGTCCTCACAGTACCGCAGCCCGTTGTTCGGCTGGCCCTTGTTTTCGAGTGCACGGCTGTCTTCCTTGGTCTAGATGAGCCAGGGACTTAACCCGATGACACACCGCACACAGGTTGGAGAAGGAAAAGCAGCCAAGGGTGGTCAGCACCATCAGGGCTGTTACTCTGTTGTGGAAGTTAGGGTTTGGAAGGTGTGTCACTGTCGCCCTTGGGGCTGCCTGAGAGGACCCCTATGGCTGATGCACAAAGCATTGCTTCCTTCCCTGCCTCGCGCTGTGGAAAAATTTAGAGCATTTAACCACTTACGGGAATGGAGTGCCTTGCGGAGCCCCTCGTTCGGTGTGGCCCGGAGGTGAGTGAGATGGGTGTGGCAGACACGGGTTCATTGGTTCTTTGGGGGACAGGTGTATTGTCACCACTCTGGTTGGCGCTCTTTCGCACGTCCCTCTTCCTGTCAAGCTTCCCCCTCGAACCCCCTTACAACTTCTGTTTTGTCGGGTTCTCTGGATTATTTCCCCGTAGAGTGAGTAATGACGCAGACACGGTGAGGTGTGGGGCAGGGAGACGTAGGGCCCGGGAAGGCGTGTCTCCGTTAACGCTGAAAGTGAGGCGCGGTTCGTGATGTCCCGTTCTCCTGTGACTGTTTTCTTTCTGCTCGTACATAGGAATACGTTTTGGCCCACACCGAAATGCCCACCACCTTGGAAGGAGCTGAAGCCGCTATTAAGAAACAAGAGGACTTCATGACCACTATGGACGCCAACGAGGAGAAGATCAACGCTGTCGTGGAGACCGGCCGGAGGCTGGTGAGCGATGGGAACATCAACGCGGACCGCATCCAGGAGAAGGTGGACTCCATTGATGACAGGTACAGTGTCCGGGGCGCTCAAAGGGGGTCTGGCACCCTGGGGCTCCCAGGCACCTTCGCCACTGGCCGGAAGTCCTGGGACTGCAGGTGTAAACGTCCCAGTGGCTGGGTGTGGGCACCTGGCAGGATTCGATCTGCCTATCACAGAAAAGCAGCGAGCAGCAAATGGCTGCCGGGAATTGTGGTTCTCATTGTAAGACACGCACATGTGTCCACAAAAGAAAGGAAAGCCTGAGACACCAGACAGATTCTTGTCCAGAGACTCGTGAGAGCAGCGATGCTGCGTGGCCCCCGGGCATAAGCCACGCCCTTCACCTGATGGGGCCCGAGACCTTCCCTTTTGTCCTTGGCGGAGAGCCTGGGCTCCTGGGGTCCCAGGGCCTCCTTAGGAATCCTGGTTTTAGAAAGAAATAGGAAGAGGTTCCTCTCCTATCCATAAGCATAAGAAAGGAGGAGGGCAGCTTGCCATTGGTCAGCTCCCAGGCTGGTATTAACTGAATTCTAGTTCTACTTTCATGTCCCCAAAGGCCTCAAGATCTGAAAGTCTGAGTTCCAGGTGCTGCAGGGACACAAGCTAAGTCGACCCCTGAACCTTGGGTTCTGCCCAGAAACATTCTGGGGTTCCCATGAAGCTGGTGTGGAGCGCACAGTCATTATCATGTGCTTACATTCCAGAGAGCTGGTCAGTTACCCCTGAGTTTGTTAAAACTGAGAAAGTGCTAGAACAAAGACACTGGCTCTTAACAGATGGGGTGGGGCTGGTCTCGGTGGGACCGAGCCTGCTGTCCCTGCCTGCCGCGCTGCTTCCTGGCTGCGATGGAAATTCCAGCCTCAGGGAAATCCTGGGAGAGCAAGGACCAGCACTGTCTCACGTGGGAAAAAGCTGCAAGTCCCCAGCCCATGTGACCCAGGCACCGGTGGTTCTGTGCTTTTCCCAGCATCTGCCTCATGTGATGAGGGAGCCTTTGAGCCTTGTGATGGGGTGAGAGATGGAAACCAAGCCGGAGATTTAACCTTGCCCCCAAACAAGGAGGGCTCTTATGTCTGTGGGAAACTGCGGCCAAGTTTTATAGACTATCCTTCCCTGTAATTAAACCACGACCCAGCTTTGAAAGACCTTCCTGAGTTTCGCTTCATGCACGATTTGGTCGCCACTAGTAAGCAGTTGGGCCACGCGCACTTCTCTCGAGGGTGTTCTGAGTCAGCAGCATCTCAGCCGCCTGCATAGCTGCTTTCAGTCTGCTGAGCCCATCACTCAGAGGCCATCACCCCACCCTCCCCATAGCTCTGTGTCACGTGCACACGGGGCCCTAAACTGTTTAGCTTTTCCTTCTTCATGGTCCCACCGTAAGAGAAAGATTGCCTGGGCACACCCCTGATGGGCACACACCAGCTGGGCACACTCCTGATGGGCACACACCAGTGGGCACACCCCTGCTGGGCACACCCGAGATTCGATTATCTCAGAAGTACATCCAGGACTCTGTCTGGTTGTGTTTCTCTCTTAGTGAGCCTTCTCAGACAGTGTTTGAAGTTGTTGGCATGCCCATGTCCTGTTGTAACTGCCGGTGTAGGTGCTTCCTGCAGCCGTAGTACTTTAGTGAGATACTGAGAAAGGGAGTGACAAGTCCCTTCATTCAAGGGCTTTGACTACCTCCAACTCAAATCACCTCCTGAGAAATTCGCTTTCTTTTTGTCATCTTAAAACCTCCCACAAATAGTGCCTGGGACTGAGGGTGGGGCATTGAAGGACTTTTCTGGGCTTTCCTTCCTCTCCCACATTTTTAGACGACTTTAGCCCAAAGTCACCAACATTGAAATTATTTTTAACTTTTGGTCTCTGACAAAGGATAGCAAAGAAGTAAAGGGGATTGGCCTTTATTTATTGTTGTCATAGAAACAACTGAATGTCTGAAATTGGGGCAGGGGGACTACTGTCTTTAATTTCATCCCTAGCATGTGCCATTTCAGTTTCCACCTTCTAATTGTGCCGTGGAGTTTTGTATCGTTGAATTATGCATGAACTCTTCTCATTCAGCATTGCAGAGGGGTATTTTTCTATTCTCGCATTTTGTCTAAGTGGTATAAGCATAGTAAGATTTGTTTTCCTGAAGCATGGGACCCCTTTCAACTAAAGAAATTCAGAGTCATTGTATGTGTCTGGCACGTACCTGGCAGTTTATCTCCATTCACGTTATCCTGTGGTTCTGCAGTCACTGGCGCCTGTAGGAGCAGAGGGTTTTCCTTTGGTTCCCCAGGCAGATAACGGATGCAGTGCTGCTGCTGCCTCTTGTTTTACCAGCACATGTGGCGTGTGGCATTGCTATCACATGGCATTGCTGTCACGTGGCATTGCTGTCACGTGGCATTGCTATACATGGCATTGTTGTCACATGGCATTGCTAAAAGATCTTCCTTGCTCCTCATTGGGGAGGGTTCTTTAAAAGTCAGTCAGCAGCTTGACCAGGTGACTCGGTTGAGCATTGACCTATGAACCTGGAGGTCATGATTCGATTCCCCGTCAGGGCACAGGCCCTGGTTGCAGGTTCGATCATGATTCTTTCTCACCATTGATGTTTCTATCTCTCCCTTCCTGTCTGAAATCAATAAAGTATATATATATATATATATATATATATATATATATATATATATATAGTCAGCAGCAAGTGCTGTCCGAGCTGCTCTTCTCTGTCATCGTGGAGAAGCAGAGCTTGTGTTCTCTCCCAGCCCTGCCATGGGGACTGGCGGGGTCGGGGGAGAGACCTTGCCCAGGCACATTCGCAAGAAATGGCTTTGAGAATCAGAATGAAAACTCAGACCTCCCCATCTGTATTTTCTTAGCATGTACACGCCCCGTCCCCCAGTACAGGCTCCTCGGAGATACGTTCACGGGGCCTAACATGGGGGTTTGTACCCCTGGGAGCTCAGAGTCCCCTCCTCCAGCACTAGATGAGGCGGCACCAGGGTCGTACGGCTCATTTGACTGCACCCTTGGCCTGTGGTGTGGCTTAGACGGTGCTTCGCGCTCTTTGGCACCATGACTGGCTCATTTGGAGGATGCTGAGAGCGCTTGTTTATCTTGTCTTCTTGGCAGAATTGAGAACTGTAAGCAAACTGTTTTCAGCACACAGAGATCCCAGGGAAGAAATGGAATTGTGAAGTCTGTGTTTCCAGATTCTCTAATTATTTTTTTTAATGTCCTTGTTATCATTATAACAGACATAGGAAGAATCGAGAGGCAGCCAGTGAGCTTCTGATGAGACTGAAGGACAACAGGGATCTTCAGAAATTCCTGCAAGATTGTCAGGAGGTACGTCTCCCTCTCACCCCTCCCTTCCTGGTTTCTAGCAAGAGCCAGCCAGTAATTTGGCAGAAGAGCCCCTGAAATAAAACGGAGGCCAGA
>PVJC01043010.1:0-14697 GCA_004026665.1 Murina feae
CCAAGGTACAATGCTCAGTAAATGAGACACAGAAAAAGCCCAGGGAACAATTGTTGGACATGCTCTCCAAGGCTCTCCAAGAGTTACCAAGATACTGATCTCAAAATGGCCCACAGTAGCACCTCTATTTTTCGTTCTCCCTTCCCTACTCATTTTCCCTATCCCTCCCTGATGCCACTGGGGATCACTTCCCAGATACACTACCTGTAATAGCACTTGTTTGAGTCAGCTTTTTTAGGAATTCAACCTAACCCAAGTAAGTACTGGGCCCAAGTTATTTGACTTGATCTTGTATTATTTAGCCTTAGGTGTCTCTTAAGTAATACCAAACATCAGTTTTCTGATCTGTAAAATGGAAATAATCATAGTAACAAACTCCTAGTTTTTGTTCCGGTGAAGCATCCTATAGAGCATTAGGCGTAGTCTTAAGCAAGGGCTTAGTACAAAATAATAAGAGTCAATATGGGTAATTATTATTCCTAACTACATATTGAGTTGCATTGAAATTTCTGGCAGATTGATAAATTGCATTATTTCCTCATGATTCATTCATCCCTTTTCCTGTTTACCCTGGATCACCCTAAGTGGATTTTACTTCCCACCTCATTGATGTGGGCTTCATCATGTGACTTGCCCTAATGATTGAAATAGGAGCAGACACGACTGTCAGTTCTGGGCTAGGGACTTAATGATTGTGGTGTGTTTTCACTCCTCTACGCTCTTCCTCCCTTTACCAGTGGGGAAGATCATGCCTCGAGTAGGCTACATTCCTGAATAAAGAGGTAAATACGTGGAGCTGACCTGAACCCAACACAGAAATTGAAGCAGGCACAAAATAAGAAATAAATGTTTGTTCTTGTAAGTCACAGAGATTTAGATTTTTTTACAGAGCATTAGCCTAAAATAAAGCTAATATACCAGGTAAATGATAAAATGTGTCCTATAGACTAAAATACAATAATAGTTGACTTTATATAGCATCTTCATTTAAAATAGATTTGTATTGGTTTGAATTTAAATTTAATATAAATTGATATATAGCTTTAAAATGAGGTATCAAAAACTCTCTGAAAGTCTTTTCTTTAGACGACATTATCCTTTCTGTATTGAATTTCTCCTTATCATGTCATTCACAATGTAAATATTAAAGCAAACATGTTTTTATGCAGCCAGTGTGGCTCAGTGGTTAAGTGTCAACCTATGAAACAGGAAGTCACCTTTTGATTCCTGGTCAAGGCACATGCCTGGGTTGCAGGCTTGGTCTCCAGTAGGGGGTGTGCAGGAGGCAGCTGATCAATGATTCTGTCTCATCATTGATGTTTTTATCTCTCTCTCTCTCCCTCACCCTTCCTCTCTGAAGTCAATAAAAATATATTTTAAAGCAAGCATCTTCTGCTTATAAATGGCCAAAATATTAGCTTCGACTGGAATCAATCTAGAAGGTGCTTTAAGGGGAGAGTATGTTCCAAGGATATTTGGTGAGTTATTATAACAGTAATAGTCAGTATTGCTCATTTATACATTATGCTAAATATAGAAAGCAATTAAAACCGAAATAAAGTTTAAGAGTAATCATTCATTCCCTCTTCACCAAATAAGGAAGTCTTAAGCCACTGTTTGTGTAAGATCAAGCCAAAAAGTATAAATAGAATAAAGGCCAAACATTTCCCAGCATAAACAGGGGAAATTTTGCAGTCAGTGAAAAGAGCATTAGAATCTGTCTTTTAGGACAGATTTCAGAAAATTATTACTGATAATCCAAAAGAAGTCCTGGAAGCTAATCAAAGGAATTGACAGTTTGGAGAGTTAATCATGGGCCAATGCTATTAGATGATCCAAGTGACAGAGCAGAGAGTACAGAGCCCCACAATCAATTTTTATTCAGCTGGAGATTGCTAATACTGATGATAAGTGGTTACTGACAGCTTCTTCCAAGATTCCCAATGAAAGATTTTCCTTTTTTTTCAAGTTTATTATGCCATTGGATAAAAAAAGTTATTTATTTCTTTTCTAAGATCTGTGACAGGACTACACTAAGAATACTTCCCTCAGTGCACAATGACAACGAATAAGTTCCATTTACATTGTGACTAATAATTTAAATTGATGTGAATTTAGTTTAGCATGCAAATTAAGTAATTATAAAAAGTTCCCAAATTAATGTCTTTGTTTGCACTTAAGTACAATTGTGTTGAACTTGTAGAGGAAAATATGATTTAGAATTATAAAAGATTTTAGAAATGACAGTGAAAAGCTGCATTCCTACAAAGGACAAAACACTTAACAAATATTAGATGGCTGAGGTTTTAAATAGATTTGCTGAGTCAAAAAAGAACTTTTCTTAACTGTAGTTTTCTTCATCTTATGTTTACAAATAATAAATTCTAGTCATTATGAAAGAAATGAAATTAGCAAATGGCTTTCCCCTATGACCACTGTATGAACTTTGAACAGTTTTATATCTCTGTGTGTGTGATATTCCATTCTCAGATTTGCATGAATGGTAGCACACTGCAAACATTACTTTCTGATTAGGAAACATTAAATGATTATATAATTGAACCTCCAAATTTTCCAAAGTTTGTAAATCAAAGACATTAGAATTCCCCAATTTTATGATTACTTTTATTATGCTGCTTCTACTAAACACTTCATAAAGGATTGGGTTTCCTAATTTATAGTAATCTAGCAATTTTAGCTGTGAACCAGACTATCTCTGTGAATGGTAGCTCTGCTATTTATGAGTGTGCCTCAGTTTCCTTTCTTAAATAAAGATAATAATAGTGCTGATACAGCATTGTTTCGAGATTTGAGTGAATGTTCCCACTTGAATCCTGGCTCTACTACTAACTAGCTCTATGGTCTTCAGTTAATAATTTTATTATGTGGAACCCAATTTCCTCAACTTGAAAACAAACAAGTGTTTGGAGTAATCTCTATGTGTTTCTCCAGACCTAAAATTATATGATCTGATTCTTTAAGTTGGTGCTTTTTTCAGGAGGCACATAGCTTTGGAGCCATATGACCTGTATTCAAAATGCAGCTCAATAATTTCTAGCTGCGTTTCCTTGAGTTATTTACATAGCTTCTCCCTTTAGTTTCCACATCTGTAAAATAGCTATAAAAATAATAGACACCTCATAACATTGCTGTGAGGATTAAATGAGCTACTGGCTTTAAAGAGCATAAAAATGATCCGGCTCCACAAAAGTAAACATTGTTATTCTTATCCTGAGATCCAAGGACTTTAAATATGACTATAGAATGACTATTTTGAATTGTGAGCAAAATGTTATGAGTGTATACAAATGAGAGTCTGCAGTCTTCATGGTTTCCCAAAGGGATTCATGGTTTGAAAAATGTTGGATGAAACATAAAGACAGTCCTCTGACTCTTCTTCCCATTAACAGTTCATGTTTTATTTTTTTTCAAGAACACAGGCATGAATAGCAATAGAACAACTTGTACTATTTTTCCTCAACTGTGGCTTTTTCAATGCTTATTTAAGGAATGTTCTGTTTTTCTTTTCTTCTCCCTAATATATCATTCTTTTTATGGACCTACATATAGTAACTGGGTTGAAATGAAGTGTAGATATATAGGCTTCTGCTATACTCCTTAAACAGCCTAAGAAATAGCGGGATTTCTTCATATTTCCTTACATAATTACTCTTTAATCATCTAAGTTTAGGCACTTATATATATTGTAGGGTGGTTTTTTTAATGCTAAGTATGCATAGATGCAGTTTTTTTACAACTCATTTTGTTGCAAAGTCCTTTCTGAGAAGAGCACAGCTTCTTTCATATTTCATGATGCTAGGTATTGACATGATGCTGTACAGTAATTGAGACAGCAAGATTTGTGTTAACTGTTTCAGACATTTATGTCTTAATTTGCCATATATTTTTACTGCACACATTTCTTTAGTTTAACCCATGTCAAATGAAGGAATCATTTAACTGATCATTCTTACAACAAATAAAAAGGCACCATGACTTACAAGGAACAAATCACTCCTCACTGCACAGATACACTGAATTCACAGCTTGGAAGCTAGTACTTTCAAAGTACAGTACAAAACGGGGAATAAATTCTCAGCAGAGATCAGTAGAAAAAACTAAAAATGACTAAAAGGAGAGCAGTATTGACTGGTGAAGAAATAGTGAAAAGAGAAAAGGTCTATGTTAATTTAAACACTACATTTGGGCAAATATTTAGAGAATAGGAAATAAAAGTTCAAAATCAAGAAATATCTTCAAAGCTGCCCAGCTGGCGTGGCTCAGTGGTTGAGCATCGACCTAAACAACCAGGAGGTCATGGTTGGATTCCTGGTCAGTGCATATGCTTGGCTTGCAGGCTCTGTCCGCAGTAAGGGGACATGCAGGAGGCAGCTGATCAATGATTCTCTCTCAGCATTGATGTTTCTCTCTCTCTCTCTCCTTCTCCCTTCCTCTCTGAAATAAAAGAGAATATATTTTAAAAAAGGAGAAATGTTTTCAAAACTGAAAAGTGGTCTAAATGAAGCTCTTTTCATTTTCTGGGTAACTCAACTGACGAGTCAAAGTAAAAAAGATTCAAATTAACATGATAATTTGGGATAAAGTTTAATAAAAAGAGAGGACCGGGAAGAGTGAGTGAGGGAGGGAGGGATTGCCATTATTGACCCTGACATTTAATGCAATACCAAGGTCAATTAACTTATAAACTAAATTTTTGTTCATTATCCAAATTTTAAAAAAGAAAGGAATAAAATGCTATTAAAAGCTCTATGATTGAAGTTTTGATGATTCCTTTGCATTTTTCCTTGAATAACTGCAATTGCATTGTACAAATAATTGTATATCCTGCTTTATATTTTTTCTGTTTATTAGAGGAATTTATTTTCACTTTAGATTCACACAAACTCACTATTATATTGTTTGAAGGGAATTCTAGATTATAGGATATTAAAACTGAATATCATTCAACCCTCATTAAACATTGTATTGCATTTATAAATAATAAGTTTTAACTTAATTGAAGACAAGGGGTTAAGTACAGAACTGAGATATTCTCTACCAATTCCACATTCATTAGAACATTATTTTTCTCCTTTTTTCCTTTTCATCAGCTATGATTACATTTGCTTCTAAACCACTTTATTGAGGTATGAAGGTATGGCTGACATACAAAATGCTATACTTATTTAATGAAGACAACTTTATGAGTTTAGAGATAAGTACACACCTGTGAAACTATCACCACAATCTGTCATAAACAGGATATCCTGCAATCCTCATTTATAATCATAACTAGAGTTTTTCACTGTTATTAAAACACAATTTAAATAGCTAAATGCATCATGTAATCCCATGAAAAATACCATTCTGCTTTTTTTTGGAAACCCTGAAAAATGGTTTCTTAAATACTGATATTAAAATAATGCTTCAATTAATATCTATATGGAAAAATTTTTTATCCAAATTTGGGGATATTACCTTAGCAAAACTTTGCAATAATTAGGTTAATCGCTGTAGGTAAACAATCATTTCTATAATTCTTGGTACATATTTTCAAATTACTTCTCAAAAATACTTTATAAAATTACATTCCTGCCTGGCCGGTGTGGCTCAATGGTTGAGCATCGACCTATGAACCAGGAGGCCAAGCTTTAATTCCAGGTCAGGGTGCATGCCTGGGTTGTGGGCTCAATCCCCAGTAAGGTGAAGTGCAGGAGGCAGCCGAACAATGATTCTCTCCCATCATTGATGTTTCTATCTCTCTGTCCCTCTCCCTTTCTCTCTGAAATAAATAAAAATCTCTTTTTTAAAAATCACATTCCTTCCAGTAATGGATGAGAAGGTCTACAATGCTACACTGTAGTCTACAGTGAATATTTTAAATATGAATTTAATTAATCTACTTACACGAATTCAGACTAGGTATTTAGAATAGAGTTAGATTCTTCTTGAATGCTTCAACTGAGATCTAAGCATAAGTGGATATTGGCAATCATGTTCTACCATGGGAGAATCAGGGGAAGCCAGACTGCAATCAAAGAGATGCTACAGAGAGAAGGAGATGTGACAGAATCCTGAAAGCTTCTTATTACCTGTTTCTAGTATTTTCTCGAGATACTCCTGCAAGTTCTCCTTGCTTTCTTTAAGAAACTTTTTAAACCTTTGAATAAATTTATCCTTTAGAATCACTTTCATGCTTGATAAAGCTAGTTCAAATTGGTATGTTACTTGTAATCAAGTGTCCCAATTAACATAACACTCAAATAATAAAGTTTGCTGTTGGGATCAGTTCTGTTTCATATACTTTTTCCATCTCCCATTCAGATGGGAAGGTGATGTCCTTCCTCTTGTAAGGTTCTGAAGCTATATCTGCAAACTCTAAGGAAAAATACTCAACCTGAATCTACATAGGAAAACAGAACAAAACTGATGCCATTTCTAGCATTTAATTGATATGTATCTCTCACACATGAGGCTGTTTGGTTTCTTCTGATATCCTTGTCTGCATAGGGCCATTTAAACCCAAATTGCAATAGTCTCTGGGTTACTATCAGCGATAATAAGAATTTTCAGCTCATGCCAATTTACAAACACAGATAGGGGTGACCAAGGAATCCAACCAGAACTTTCTGTTTAGTTTCATTAAACCCAGACTTAATGAGAAAAAAAATCATTAGCAATGAAAAACCTGTAAGCTTTGTTGGGTTTCTTGCTTAAATTTAAATAATACTGATTGTCACTGTAATGAGAACTGTGGTAAAAAATAAAATAAAATGAATATTAAATTCAGTAAAGAATAAATGAAAATAAAACATGAGAGGGAATATATATATTATAAATATATGTTCCAAAATAGAAAAGGAAATTGCATTACTACCACCAGAAGTATGATTTCCTTTTAATGTGCTTGTCTTATAGTGGCCATTAATTGCAGAAACCATTTTGATTTAGTATGATCAATAAAATAAAAAAAATTAATATGTCACAAATTTGCAAAATGGCACACCTGATAAAATGGCCTATCAAGATACATGTATTAAAGAAGGTCTCCCTTTAATTTTGCTAGACAATATGATTTTAAATGCAGAATGCCAAAGGAAAGTTAAATTAAAAAAATTTTCAATATATCTTCCTATTTTGTTTAAGGTTTTTATTGTTAAAAATTACTACAAAGCCTCCATTTGATTTTACACTCTATTAAGAAGGTTATCTAAAATTGCATATTTCAGCAGTTCAATGGATTTTCCCAGAAGACAAATATAAACATATGCACGAAACTTTAGCTTTATTTTCTTGGTTAATTTTAGGTTATAGTTCATCAGTTTGCATTAGTGCAAACCTCCAACAACCTCATGTGCATCGTCATGAAGAGATGAAATGGGATTAAGTAATAAATTTGTATCAGCACAGGGAATGTTAAAAATTCTCTTGCAACTAATATGAATGGAAATAATTACCCTTATTATAAACTCAACTAGAGCCCCAGTGCACGAATTTGTACACAGGTGAGGTCCAGCCACCCACCCTGATTGGCCTGATCGGGCCGGGGTGTGTGGGGGGGGAGGGCCATAGGTGGTTTCTGGCTGGACCCAGCCCCAATTGGGGTGGAGGAGCCAACCAGGGGTAGGGTGGGCTGGGGGGAGGGGTTGCAGGTGATTGGCCAGCAGGCCCCTCCCACTGGTCAAATTCCCAGTGGGACTCTCAGTTGAGGGGACAATTTGCATGTTATCCTTTTATTATATAGGATAAGTAAGAAAACAAATAAATGCCTACTTTTATTTCTCTTCTATTTAACTTTTTGGTTCTTTGTGCTTTTCTTTGTTTGTTTGGTTTGGATCTGGGCATGGGTAGACATGTCACTGCCGATGTACCATTCTTGCTACTCCAGCTCCCTACTAGATTTGGAATGGATGTTTCAAGATACCTGCCTTGAGGTGTTCAAACTTTGATGTGAGCATCCTTGAAGGAATATAATGGAATGTGAATTATGCTACTGTGGATATGTGAATTTTATGGTAAATTATTAAACTGAGAAAACACGTCAATCTTCCTAAGGCTGTTTTAACCTATATCGTCAACCCACAGGGGAACCATATTCTCTCTTCTGTGTTTTTAGAGGTATTTTGTTTAAAAAGTGAAACATAAATTACATTCACAAAAGTGTGAGTTATCTAATTCACTTCAAGCAGCTATGAAATTACAGGACCGTTCTTCTGTGTTTCAACTTCAAAATTGGTATTCGTTTGGGATTCTCTAGTGACTCTACTCTTGAGAAAGAGCATCAGTCAATATCACACTCCTCTCCCATCCTGTTGTCCCTACTACTGCCTCCCACTTTGCCCCAACACCCACTACTATACATACACACACACATGCACACACACTTCAAAAGTTATCTTGGCCTTCTACACCTTTGAGGTACAACTTTGGAAAATGTGCAAAATCTTAGTTTCAACATCATAAATTAGGCTTCACAGATGGATTCTGAAGATTCCAAATGCTTTTGAAATCATGTTTTTATGGACCTGATCTAAGTTACCAAACATTCACTATAATTTCTAATTATTTATCAATTCATTAAATATTTATTTGCCACCAATGAAAAAAAAGGGAGATAGAGATAATAAAATATACATGAGCTCCCATATGTCTTAAAAAGTTTTGGGGACAATATTTTTTTCAACTTTTTATCTCAACATTTCCCAGTGGTCCTCAATAAGTGTTTGGTTAAATTCAATTGTTGATCATCAATTCTCCAAACCAGTATTTCTCAAATGGAAATCAGCACATTCAGTGTTTCCATCTAAAAGGGTGGCTATAATCATTATTATACTGAATACAGATGTTTCCAAGAGGGTGAATTACTTTTGGGTTTTACATCACCATTAAGCTCCATCTCTCCTTCAGATGTATAATGCTTTATAAAAATG
This sequence comes from Murina feae, assembly GCA_004026665.1. Lineage (NCBI taxonomy): Eukaryota > Metazoa > Chordata > Mammalia > Chiroptera > Vespertilionidae > Murina > Murina feae. Next base: position 8,931 of record PVJC01043010.1, read on the forward strand.
TTGTTCCAGCTAATGAGAAAAAGCTGGATAATCTAGAAAAGCATGCTTTTTTTGGAGCCAAAGAGCTCAGACATGTGGCAATGAAGTGAGCTGAACTACCAAATAAGACAATATTCTTCAGGGAGAGTGTGGGCACATGAACTGCTTTTCCCTTTGACAGCACACCAGAGGCAGAGGTAGCCTATACATGAGCAGGTCAAAGAAAACAGCTAAAATTATAAGAGCTCTTAAAAGTCCGTTGTGGGCTGCCTTGAAGTTGTCGAATGTTTGGGAATGCGGACTGAAGCTCTCTGAGTTCTTTTCACAGGCCTCTGTTGATATTGGGCACTTACAGGAAAGATTAGGGGTAGGCTAGGAGATGAGAGGAACCTATTCCCTCTGTGATACACGGGTATGTAATCAAACCCATTTTGCAGACCCTTGTCTCCTGGAAGCAAAAGACTTAAGCTACTGAAAAAGTGTAGGTACATGTGGTATTTTTCTTTCATTGACTGGCTTATTTCACTTAGCATTATGTTCTCCAGCTCCATCCATACTCCTGCAAATGCTAAGAACTCCTTCCTTTTTACAGCAGCATAGTATTCCATTGTGTAGATGTACCACAGTTTTCTAATCCATTCCTTATGTAATAAAAAAAAAATAAAATAAAAAAATAAAGGGTAGGCAACTCTACCATCACTGCATCTCGGCAAATATCTGCTTTTTGGTGTGACAAGGATAGAATAAAAAAGTATCTATTCCTGGGGGGTGGGGAGAGAATATCTTACACTGACACAAAGCAGTGGTCTGTTACCAGTGGGGAGGGGGAGCTATATGAGGTCTGCTGAAAGCCAAGAATGGAACAAGAACACTGAGAAAGCACTTTAGCACCCCAGGCACCACACTAAGCACAGTGTAGCAGCAGCCCATCACTGGAGGAATCTGAAGTCTATGGTGCTCTGCAGGTTGCTATAGCAACAATAAAACCTAAAACCAGCCTAAAATTAACTCCATGGACTTAAACACCCATATTAACAGTGTGGCTTTAGAAAAGGAGCTGTGTCCATTTCCTGGATTTACTATGTTTTCTTCATCCTCTATTGTTCTTTTATACACAAAGTCTAACATTCACACACACACACACACAAAGAGAGACATGTGAAAAAACAAGCAAAATATATTCACGGTGATGAAATAAAGCCATGAGTATATACCAAACTCAGGGTCATCTACACATTGGAACTACCGCATGAGGACTTTAAAATAACTATGATTGATAAACAAAAACTTATTGATAGATTCTCTAGATTTTAAAGGAAATGGTGGACAACTTGCATGCACAGATGGGAAATATCAAGCACAGTCATGGAAACTGTAAGCCAAGTAGAAATACTAGAAATAAGTCATAGTCAATTAAAACTCTAAATGTAGCAAATGCAAAATTATCCTATTGCAAATTAAAATACCCATTAAATTAGAAAACTAATAGCACTACCTTAAAATTACACATAACTTAAATTAAAATATATGTTAATCTTTGGAAATTGCTTATCAAAGTTCACACATGAGTATTTAGTCTTTGATTGAAGGCATGGCATCAGAATCCATACGTGATAAGTGCTTTACATTTGTAGCTGCCTGCATGATAGGTATTGTCTCCCCATTGTCACACCCCATCCTGTCATACAGACAGAAAACTGAGACTAAAAATCGCTAGTTATTGCTTCAAGGTTACAACAACTTGTAAGTGTACATTTCTCTGATTCTAAAATCTTTGTTCTTTTTATTGTACCTCTATGCCTCTCATGCTATAAAACTAAAATAAATCTAACCACTACTCCAAATGGTCCATTTACTTGGAGAAAAAGAGCCATTCCAATTGTGACATTCTCTGTTATATGACTAGAAAATGAAATATGAAGTGGGCTTCCAGAGAAATTGGAAGGCTGTCTAAAAAATGCAAAATCATGAGGCATATTCCTGTCTCTGCAGCCTAAACTGATTGGGTCTGCCTCTTTTGTTATATTTTCAATATATAATTCCTGTTCAAACTTCCTTTCCATTGTACTAAATCATTTCAAATTTCACTGATATTCTTAAAAATGCAACAAAAGAGAAATAGATAATTCTAGACGTCGCAATTTGGAGCCTTTTATAGAGTGGTATGAGTAGATATCACTGACATGTATGAAATCTCACTTGTTCTTTTCTCTTATCATTTCTGGATTGGTGAGTGGGTTATATTTATCAGGAAGGACAAACTGAATTTCAACAGAAAAATGCAAGTCATAAAAAGCTAAAGAAGTAATCAAAATTAGTGACCACACCTATAACTATTACTGATTTATCATTTAAGAAATAGAGGAGAACGTTAATGGATTTCTGAATGTAAATAATGGTTAATAGATTCACCTTGCTCTAATTATTCCAGTTTTTGATGTGTTTTAATTTTTGTTGTTTGTGTTCTTTCTTCATTCTCCTCCTAGGGTACTGGTGTTACTCAGACTATGAGTGATCTAAAGTTTATATTAATGACCACATTCCTTGCGCTATGTTAACTCTGAACCACACAACTTGTGTGGAGATCAAGACTCACTCAGGACTCAGGCAAACATTCCTAGTACCCAGCCCCAATATACAGCACACATTCATGCATGATTCTATGATTATTTTATTGAGCATCTATGAATTTATTATGCACCAGATCCAGGGACGTCAATCTACAGTGCTCAACAAAAATTGTTGAACTATTAATAATTAGAAATCATAAATATTTTATAGATTTTTATAGATTCTTCTTTAATTTGAAGCTTTTTAATTTTTTTTATTTTTAAAAATATATTTTAGTGATTTTTTTATACAGAGGAAGGGAGAGGGATAGAGAGTTAGAAACATCGATCAGCTGCCTCCTACACACTCCCTACTGGGGATGTGCCCACAACCAAGGTACTTGCCCTTGACTGGAATTGAACCTGGGACCCTTGAGTCCGCAGGCTGACGCTCTATCCACTGAGCCAAACCGGTTAGGGCAATTTGAAGCTTTTTATTCTCATTCTCAATCCACAGCTCCCATTAACATCATTAAAGCACATACAGGAGTAATTACAAATGAACAGGGAAAATGTGATCATGACAAAAGGCTGCCAGATGTGGGGACATATTATAATTCTAAAATTCCCACTTCAGTAAAATAAGGTAAATAAAACGCCTTATTTAGTTTCCACTGTAAGCATTATGTGATTTATTTTTAAAAACCCTTAAGAAAGTTTCAATGAATCATTGCAGGTCTGTGCAATGAAATGATTCAAACATGAACTACAACCAATCCTTTTAGAATGACTATGAAAGGACACAACATTTTCAGTACTCTAGTTTCCTTGGTGAAAGAAATGAACATGTACTTCTCAAGATTATTAGGAAATAACTTGCTTTCTGCCTTTTTTCCTACTCTTACACACACACACACACACACACACACACACACACACACACAGCTATCGGGAAAATAAATCGGAAACAAAGAAGTTTTGATAAATACCAGAAAGTCTTTCATTTTAACCTATAAAAACCCTAGTCACTTCTTTAAATGTGTAGATGAAGTTACGAGGAATCAGAGCCTTGAATTAAGTGGTGTGGAGGAGCAAAAGAACTAGATTAGGTTTGATTCCTAAAACTGGTGATAGTGGACAGTGGTGTGTCTCTCTCCCAGCTCATTTAAATATGCAGGAGGAGAGTCCTCGCATACTTTGGAGTGGCTGAGGAGGGAAAACAAGAGTGGAACATCTTTGGAGGTGTTCCTGCAGACCAATCTACTTCTAACCGTCCATTTAACTTTAAATTTATGATTTTTAAAAAAAGTTTAGTGGAGCATGGACAATCTATAAAAGCAAGCCACAATAGCTCTAGTTAACAGTGCGCTGAATAGAGAAGATATCCACTGACTTTCTTTGGGGAATAATTTGTATGTGGATTTATGAAATGGCTGCTACATATTGTCGGTTTATCTGACAATGGAGAACAGAAGATGGGGATAAAAATAAGAGCAATTCCAAGGAAATATTTTATGCCAAAATGCTAATTAAGAAGATTTCTGAAACTGGAGATGTAAGAGAATACTAAGCATGGATTCTAGGCCATCCTTACACAATCCAGAGCTGAAGAACTGTTTTCAGAGATAAATTTATTCTGTGTTCAATGTTTCTTGACCTACTTCGCAAAAGGAAAACTCTCTCTGAAAACTAGGAGGAACTCATTTTTCACTTTCGCTTGAAATTACCTTAAGAAAAACACATGAATGTGTCCAAAAAATATGGCTTTATTAGGTCTACGTAAAATAGATTCAAGAGGATTTGGGGTGATATATTGTATAAGGTAGATGAATATGAACAAGGAAACACTAAGTCTAGTTAATGAAAGGCAGCTCAGTCCCAAATGAAGGAGTAATTGGGGTATACTAAAGGGCATAGGGGGTAAGGAAGCAGGGATCCTCCCACTAGGAGAATGCCAAGAAGGGAATTCAGGTTGGTTGAGGATGTACTACATGCATGATGCTGTTTTCTGTAATTAGTCCTAACAAATAGACTGTGCATTTGGTATTTTTTCCCTCTTTTACAGATGGGAAACCTGAACCAAAATGGTTTTATTAATTGCCTATGAACATAATGCACATGTGAAGGAATGATAGGTTTAATTAAGGATCCTTACCTCCCTCACAGTTCAATCGTCAGAACCACACACACACACACACACACACACACACACACACACACACAGTATTTCCTGAGACTGTGCTACTCATGGTCTTAAATTCCACCCTAGGCAGGTAAGGTAGGCGCAGTCTTGATACCTTTAACAGAGGTAAATATTGTTGACTATAATTAAACCACGACTGTGGCTTAAATAACAGGTATAGAACACCGGCTAGTAGAAGATTTCACCAGCTCTTATTGCCTACCGAGACTAAGATGGGGAAGTTGAGAGTGATGCAGGTAAGGGAGAGCTGGAAGCTATGTGGAGAGGGCTCTGAGTTCCTCTAACCTGCCCCCATACTCTTTCAAAGTCATTTAAAGAGAAGAGGGAGCTGATTGATAATGACCCCTTGACGAGTGGAAGGCTGAGAGTACAGAAGGGACCTGAGATGTTTGGAAATTGTCCTAGCAAACGGGCTGGACATGTAGGTAGCCTCACAGAGGTCAGAAAATCTCAACAGGTATATGATGAGCAACTAACATATGTTGGGGCTTGAGAAGATCATGGAAGTTAGGAGGAGCAAGTGCAAGTCTTGCAGGGGTGTGGCAACAAGGACAGAGGGATACCAAGGCCAGGAAGGCAGAGTGGACATTCCAGATAGAGAGGGATACAGATGCTTGCTGAACTCAGAGGATGGTCCCATAAAAGGGTCACCTACCCAAAGGACCAAACTAGATGTTACAACTTTGCATGTCCCTGACCCAGGACCAGAAGCCTGCCCTTATGCCTTTGGAATACTGCCATCCTAGAGAGGAGGGGGGGGGGGTCTCAAAAAATCTTGAATAGCTGGAAAACCTGAGAAGTCACTGAATTTAATTGAGATTTCCTAAGAAAAGTATACTGTGACCCCTTATTCAGATTCATGACCCCCCAGCAGATGCCTGAAACCACAGATAGTGCCAAACCCTATACATATATACCTCTGATAGAATTTAACTTATAAATTAGGTACAGCAAGAGTTTAGCAACAACTCATAATAAAATAGAATATTTATGATGATATAGCATAATAAAAGTTATGTGAATATGGCATTATTAA
>PVJC01043011.1:0-14696 GCA_004026665.1 Murina feae
TTCATGACCTCGAATTAGGCAACAGTGTCTTAGACATAACACTGGACTTAGACTGAACTTCATCAACATTTAAAAATGTTGTGTATTAAAGGGTACTATCAAGAAAGTGTAAGAGCAACCCACTATTTGCAAATCATATATCTGATAAACATCTTGTATTCAGAATATATAAATATGTCTAACATTTGCATAATGTTAAAATTATCATGCTAAGTGACAAAGCCAGACCCATATTGGGCAAAGGACTCAAATAGGCAGTTCTCCACAAAAGATGCACAATGGACAACAAGACACAAAAAAAATCATAGTCATTAGGTAAATGAAAATCAAAGCCACAATGAGATACCACTTCAGACCCATTAGTATGGTTATAATTTTTTAAAAAGACAAATAAGTACTAGCAATAATGTGGAGAAAATGGAACACTCATACATTTTTGTGAGGAATGTTAATGATGCAAACATTTTGGAAAATAGTTTGGCAGTTCCTCAATAAGTTAAACATAGAATTACCATATAACCCTGCAATTCTATTCCCAGCTATATACCTAAAAGAACTGAAACACAGGTGTTCAAATAAAAAATTGTATATATAAATCTTCATAGCACTATCCATAATAGCCAGAGGTGAAAACAACCCAATGTCCATCAACTGTTGAATGAATAACAAAGTATGGTATATACTTGCAATGGAATACTACTCAGCCATAAAAGGAATGAAGTACTGATATATGTTGAATAATGTTAAAATTATCATGCTAAGTGACAGAAGCCATGCTAAGTACAAAAGGCCATATTATTCTACAAGTCTATCTATCTATCTATCTATCTATCTATCTATCTATCTATCTATCATCTACCTATTTATTTATGTAAAATATATTTTTATTGATTTCAGAGAGGAAGGGAGAGGGAGAGAGATAGAAACATCAATGATGAGAGAGAATCATGGATTGGCTGCCACTTGCACACCCCCACACAGGGCATCAAGCCAGCAAACCTGGCATGTGTGTTTGACCGGAATAAAACCTGGGACCCTTCAATCTGCAGGCTGGCGCTCTATCTACTGAGCTAAACCAGCTAGAGCTGGTTCAATTTATATGAAATAGTAAAAAGAGGCAAATTTTTGTAGAGACAAAAGAAATTATTTGTTGTCAGGGGCTGGAGAGAGGAATTGGGGAGTGACTGCTTAATTGGTATGGGGTTCCCATTTGGTGTCATGAAAAAGTTATGGAACTAGATATTGGGGAGCTGTACAACATTATAAATGTACTTAATGCCACTGAGTTGTAAACTTTAAAATGTTTAAATGATAAATATTATGCTATGTGTATTTTACCAGATTAAAAAAGGTAGTAAAATTTAAAACAAAGAGTCGTCTTACTAAAACTAGCCTTAAAAGTGCTTGAAGAAACTTAATAACATAAAAATGCAAAATATGAAACATTTAAGAAGTCAAAGTTAAACCTATTGGTGATAGAATAAGAAAAATGTTAAGAAAAAAAATTCAATGTTATTAATGTCAAGGACAAATCCAAGATCTAAGCTAAATGGAGCAAATGAAGTTAGTTATTAGTCAATATGTCTACTCTTATGTAAATGGCTGATATGAGCAGGGTTTTCTAAGATGTGTAGATTCCAACAAGACACAATTACTGTCCAACCTGGAGAACCTAAGTCATAGGCCAAGAATCCTCAAGCTCTTTTTCTTTTAGCTCAATTCATTTCCAAACGCAAAGGAAATAGCTCTGTGAAACCAGGAAGGGCAGAAAATCAGAATTGTACTGTAGCTCTCCATTCAGCTCAACACACTCATTTTCCCTATTCTAGCTTTCTCTGCACTTGTAACGGCTCTAAGTTGCAGAGATCAAATGCTTATTTCTTTGTAGTGGCGAAAATGTCCAACAGAGGGAGATGTTAGGCTAGCCTAGATTCTGCAACTAACATGAAATTCTAAACATGACTAAGATAGAGGATCTGAGAAACTGGGTTAAGTTATTGAACTGACGTAAGTTTTACAATTCTCACCTATATTAAATAGATTAATACTTTTTTTTACAATTATTCATTTAAAACATGAAAGTTTCCAAATTCTATTTAAAATGTTCACTCTGGATGTATCCTCAATTCAGAATAGAAAAAATTAACTAAATATTTTGTTGAAATCCAATTGTACTTTATTTGCTTAACTATAGCCATTATAGCTACATTATATATTTTATTCTGGTAGAAATATATGCAAATGCCTCTAAATTTGTTCAAAAACATTAAAAACAGAAATAACATTACAATAATTTTTATACACATAAAATTTTAAATCCTACTTCTGCTTATTTATCTACATTTTAGAAAATTATTATAGTGTAGCTATTTTCCATGCTGATTCTAAATGATCTCAAATAAATATGTAAATTTTATATTTACCTTTAACAACTCTGAAAAATTCTTGATAGCTGCACAATCACACTATACAATTCTCTTTGCATGTTCACAATTTCCTAGACTGGATGAAAACAAGATATGATATTTAAAAAAGCAAATAATAATTTCATGACTAAAAACTTTCTAAAATTATACTTTATACAAAAGATAATCATTATTCAGGAAAATAATTGTAGCCAAATAGGCAGATGTGTCCTGTGCTTGTTGTTGTCCTGCACCTTGTCCTAGAGTAGATAGAAGGAGCAACTAAATCAAATAACTTCTACCCAAAATTGGCAAATTAGACACAACTGGTGTGACAATTTGCAGCCAGAAAGAGTAAAGGATGCCTGCAGAATGGTAGGATCAGAGATCTGGGTTGGAGAGAGATACGCAACCATTGGGTCAAGAAAGTCAGAAGGGTGTTACACTACACCAAGTCCACGTTGCTTGGGGACAAGGTGTAACATCTGACTGTGGAAAGAAAGTCCACAGGGCTGCTGGGCCTGGGGAAGCTAGATCTAAATCCACAGCCACAAGAGGCTGAGCCCAGAAAGGTGGCCTGAAGAGCTGCCCAAACCACATGGTGCTAGGGGGAGAGAAACTCACGATCATGCGGTTGATTTTGTCTTTACTTCTATTCGCTAAACCCAGTTCATAGGACCTTTCAATTACAAACACTCACCTGAGGCTGTGGTGCAGGTGGAGGTACAGATTTGTGGACTTTCAGGAAAGGCTATGGAGGGGAGCAGGACAAGGAAAGGTGACCAGGAATGCAGCATTGACACATTCCAGACCTTCCAACCCTAAGCAGCTATTTTTCTCCTGAAGAGCTAGCCCCACCCCAGACTACACTTTTGCAAAGTAAACAAAGACTCTGAATAGCCCCAGGGAGCCCGTAGGGACTGGCTTGAGGATGGGCTGTTCAGTCTGGAAAGCAATACAGCACCACACACACCTAAAACTCTGTCAGAAACAGATGCTGAGTGATCAAGATTGACAGCAGGCAGACAGGCAAAGTGGGCAGATTTTTCCCACCTGCTTGCAGCCAAGGCTGTGAAGACAGACACAGAGGAGCAGTGGATCACTTGGAACTTCAACACAGTATTCACTACCTAACAGGAAACTGAGAAGTGGCAGACAGAAGAGTGGGGTCTTAAACCAGGCCCCATGGGGCATTAAAACTCAGCTGAAGTGAACGACACTTCACGTTTTTATTTTTTATCCTTTACTTACATTTTTTATATTCCATTGTTTTGTTTTGTTTCTTTTAGCTTTCCTTTTTTGTATTGTTTTCTTCATTCTATTTTAAAAATTATTTTAATTTAATTTTATTTATTGTCTAAAGTTTTACATGTGTCTTTTCCCTCAATTGACCACCCCCAGTCATTCTCACCACCGGTAAGCCCCCACCGCCCCAGTGTCTGTGTCCATTGGACATGCTAACAGGCATGCATACAAGTCCTTTGGTTGCTCTCTAACCCCTCTCCCTTACCATTTGTCTCTGGATCTGTTCTTGTTCATCAAAATAGTTGATCATAATATCACACATATGAATAAGATCATGTGATATTTATCTTTCTCCAACTGGCTTATTTCACTTAACATAATGCTCTCCATGGCCATCCATGCAGTTGCAAATGATAAAAGTTCCTTCTTTTTTATAGCGTCGCAGTGTGTAGATGTACCACAGTTTTTTAATCCACTCATCAGCTAATGGACACTTAGGTTGTTTCCAAATCTTAGCTATGGTGAACTGTGCTGCTATGAACATAGGGATGCATATGTCCTTTCTGATTGGTGTCTCTGGTTTCTTGGGATATAGTCCTAGAAGTGGGATCACTGGGTCAAATGGAAGTTCAATTTTTAACTTTTTGAGGAAACTCCATACTGTTCTCCACAGTGGCTGCACCAGTCTGGATTCCCACCAGCAGTGCAGAAGGGTTCCTTTTTCTCCACATCCTTGCCAGCACTTGCCATTTGTTATCTGTTGATGATAGCCATTCTTACAGGTGTGAGATGGTACCTCATTGTTGTTTTGATTTGCATCTCTCAGATGATTAGTGACTTTGAGCATGTTTTCATGTCTTTGGGCCTTCTGTAGGTCCGCTTTTGATAAGTGTCTATTTAGATCCTTTGCCCAATATTTGATTGGATTGTTTATCTTCCATTTGTTAAGTTGTATAAGTTCTCTATAAATTTTGGAGATTAAACCCTTATCAGAAATATCATTGGCAAATATGTTCTCCCAGGCTTTCTTGTTATTTTGTTGATGGTTTTGCTGTGCAGAACCTTTTAATTTTGATGTAGTCCCATTTCTTCATTTCTCCTTCGTTTCCCTTGCCCTAGGAGCTGTGTTGGTAAAGATATTGCTATGAATTATTGCTGCTATTTTGCTGCCTATGGAGTCTTGTAGGATTTTTATGGTTTCCCATCTTAAATTCAAGTCCTTTAACCATTGTGAGTTTGTTTTTGTGTATGATGTAAGTTGGTGATCTAGTTTCATTTTTTTTGCATGTATCTGACCAAATTTCCCAGCACCATTTATTAAAGAGACAGTTTTGACTCCATTGTATGCTCTTGCCTCCTTTGTCAAATATTAATTGAGCAAAATGGCTTGGGTCAATTTCTGGGTTCTCTGTTCCATTCCATTGGTCTATGTGTTTGTTCTTGTGCCAGTACCAGCCACTTCTGAGAACCGTGGCTTGGTGATATAGCTTGATATCTGGTATTGTGATCCCTCCAACTTTGTTCTTCTTTCTCAGGATAGTTGTGGATATTCAGGATTTTTTAAAAATTCCAGATGGACTTTTGGAGAGTTTGTTCTAGATCTGTGAAATATGCCGTTGGTATTCTAATAGAGATTGCATTGAATCTGTAGATTTAATGATGTTGATTCTACCAAGCCATGAACATGGTATATTCTTCCATTTATTTATGTCTTCCTCTCTTTTTTCAATGTCCTGTGTATAGGTCTTTACGTCCTTAGTTAGGTTTATTCCTAGGTATCTTACTTTTTTTGGTGCAATGGGGTTGTTTTTCATTTCTCTTTCTGTGAGTTCATTATTGGTTTATAAAAAGGCCATAGATTTATGGGTGTTAATTTTGTATCCTGTTACATTGCCAAATTCATTTATTAGGTCTAGTAGTTTATTGATGGAGTCTTTAGGGTTTTCAATATATAGTATCATGTCATCTGCGAATAAGGACAGTTTTGCTTCTTCTCTTCCAATTTGAATGCCTTTTATTTCTTCTTGTCTGATTGCTATGGCTAGCACTTCCAGTACTATGTCAAACCCAAGTGGTTAAAAGTGGGCATCCCTGTCTTGTTCCTGTTCTTAGGAGAAATGAGTTTAGTTTGCCCATTGAGTATGATGTTGGCTGTAGGTTTGTCTTATAGGGCTTTTATTATGTTGAGATATGATCCCTCTATTCCCACTTTGCTGAGAGTTTTTATCAAGAAAGGGTGTTGGATTTTGTCAAATGCTTTGTATGCATCAATTGATATGATTATGTGATTTTTGTCTCTCAATTTGTTTATGTGATATATCACATTTATTGATTTGCGGATATTGTACCATCCTTGCATCCCCAGAATAAATCCCACTTGGTCATGGTATATAATTTTTCTAATGTATTGCTGAATCTGATTTGCTAGAATTTTGTTGAGGATTTTAGCATCTATGTTCATCAAGGATAATGGCCTGTAGTTCTCTTTTTTTGTGGTGTCTTTATCTGTTTGGGATTATGGTAATACAGGCTTGATAGAAAGAGCTTGCAAGTGTGCCTTCCCCTTTAATTTTTTGGAATAGTCTGAGTAGGATAGGTTTTAGTTCTTCTTTGAATGCTTGGTAGAACTCCCTCCTGTAAAGCCATTTGGACCAGGGTTTTTGTTTGCTGAAAGTTTTTTGATTGCTGTTTCAATTTCTTCAGTAGTTATCAGCCTATTCAGGTTTTTTAATTCTTTTTGATTGAGGTTTGGGAGCTTGTATTTTTCTAAGAATATGTCCATTTCATCTAGGTTGTCCTTTTTGTTGAAATAGAGTTGTTCATAATATTTTTTCATAATCATTTGTATTTCTGTGTGGTCAGTTGTTACTTCACCTCTTTCATTTCTGATTTTGTTTATTTGTGTCCACTCTTTTTGCTTCTTGGTGAGCCTGGCTAGAGGTTCATCAATCTTGTTTATCCTTCAAAGAATCAGCTCTTGGTTTTGTCTATTTTTATTGTTATTTTATTTTCTTATTTTTTTCTTTTTTTCGCCCTTTTCTTCCTCACTGCTCCTTTTTTCACCCTATTTTCTTCTCCTGTCCCCACTTGTTTTTTTTTCTTTCTTTTACCCCTTGTTAAAAATTGATTTTATCTGCTTTATTAATGTATTCTTATTATTGTAGTGTCTGTTGGCTTACTCACATATCTAATTTACTAGGTATATCGGTTAATAATGTGGTTTTTTTTTTCAATAGACGGACTTACACATGTTGATATATATACAATTTGACATGTATGCTATTTTGTTGTATTGACAACAAGCTTCAAAACTACATTTGTTAAATTTTCTGAAGGTGCTAACATCATAGATATTTTTATGCTTAAAAATGTTGAATTTCGTGCCATAAAAAGAGCATTTGTGGGAAGTTTTAATTCATTATTTTGAAGAAAAGTGCTGCTGAATACTTTGGGAAGCTTATGTTGAATATGCTCCATCTCAAGATACTTGTGAACACTGGTTTAAATGTTTCGAAAGTGATGATTTTGATGTGAAATACAAAGAATATCCAGGTCAACTGAAAAAGTTTGAAGACCAACAATTACAAGCATTATTGGATGAAGATGCCTGTCAAAGTAAAAAAAAAAAAACTTGCAGAAAGATTAGATGTTGCTCAGCAAACAATTTCCAATCATTTACAAGCAGTGGGAAAGATTTTAAAGGAAGGAAAATGGATGCCACATCAACTGAAAGAATGACAAATGGAAAACTGAAAAGTCATCAGTAAAATGTTGCTTCAATGACACGACAGAAAGTCTTTTTTTGCATTGAATTGTGACTGGCGATGAAAAGTGGATTTATTTTGAGAATCCCAAATGCACAAAATCATAGGTTGATCCAGGTTAACCATCAACATGGACTGCAAGGCCAATTGCTGCAGAAGGAAGACAATGCTCTGTGTTTTGTGGGACAGGAAGGTATGGTATATTATGAGCTTCTAAAACCAGGTGAAACCGTTAATACTGATTGCCACTGACAATAAATAATTTGAACCACGCTTTGATGGTGAAACGACCAGAATGGGCCAGAATACACGGCAAAGTAATTTTGCTTCATGATGACGCACCATAACATACTTCAAAACCAGTTAAAGACGCGTTAAAAGATCTTGCTTAGGAAGTATTAACCCACTCGCTGTATTCAGCAGACCTTGCTCCTTCAGATTACCACTCGTTCCAAATGATGGCACACACACTTTCTGAGCAGCACTTCAAAATGAACGAAGAAGTGGAAAATTGGGCTTCTGAATGATTTACCTCAAAACAAAAAAATTCTATTGGGACAGTATCCACATATTACCTGAAAGATGGGGTTAATGTTAGCTAGCGATGGACATTACTTTCAATAAAGCACTTTTGATGTTTCTCTTGAAATTGTCATGTTTTCTTTGATTACAAAATCCACATTATTAACAGGTACACCTGGTACTCTCCTCTGCTCCATGTCCATGCACGCTTCTCTCTTCTCCTTCTACACTAGTCAATTTTTTATACTTTTGTTTTTCCTTTCCTCTCTTCTCCTAATTGTTTTAGTTTCATTTACTAACTCAAGCATATATGCTTTCAGCTCTATTCATCATTTCCAAAATAGATGAATAAAGAAATTTTTTTGTTTTAGCTTTTTATTTACTTATTTTTCTTTTCTTTTCTTCTTATCCACTGATTCTCTTTCTACCTCCTCCATACTGAACCACAGTCCTTCCCCTAGTCATTCAATTCCTTAACCTTACTTTCTGTATATAAGCTCTGCCTCTACAGATTCTGTACCCCCTCCCCTTTTCAGGGAGTTGCTGTTTGCATTTTATGGTTTGTTTGTTTTGTGGTGATTTCTCCCCACGTGTATGCTTTTTCTTTTCTTCTTTTCCTTGTCTCTCTTCCTTTTTTTTCTTTTCTCAATATCATTTTTTGCTCTCTTTTCTCTCTCCTAATTATCTTTTCTCTGTGGTCACTCTTATTGGGTTTATCAGTGTCATGAGTACATGTGTGTTTTGGCCCCTTTATTTTGTGTCTTGTTGAGTTGTATTTTGTGTTATTCAGTCAACATGGTAGAGAGCAAGCCACATAACCAGATACCCTGAGACAAGTCTCCATCCACAAATAGGACAATAACATTCAAAGCCCAATTACACCAAGAGAACCCAAATATCCCAAGTAGGGGCATCCCCATAATACCCATTCCAGAAGACCTAAGAGATTGCACCACTGGATACCACAAAATATCTACTATATAAGACAAACTCAAAAAAGCTAGGTGACATACAAGTTTTATCTAATAAATAGAAACAATCACAAAGGAACAGAACAAAAGGGAAGACAAAGCAAAAATCCCCATATGAAAGAAAAAGAGAAATCAACAGAAAAGAAAAAAAAATAAATTGAGGCAAGCAATTTGACAGAGAAAGAATTCACAGCAATGGTTATAAGGACGCTGAAATGGATGGGAGACAAATTCAACAACATGTGTAAGAATCAAGAGGAAATAATGAAGAATCAGTAGGAAAGGAAGAATGACATAGCTGCAATAAAGAACACAATGAAAAGTTTCAACAGTAGACTAGAAGCTGAAGACTGCATCAGAGAGTTAGAAGACAATGTGGAAAAATTACCAAGCATAGGAGCAACTGAAAAAAAAAAAAAAAAACACTTAAAAAGCAGGAGGAGCACCTAAGGGAGCATTGGGACAAGATGAAACAAAACAACATCCTCATAATAGGGATTACAGAAGGAGAGGAAGCACAGCAACGAATAGAAAACCTGTTTGAAGAAATAATGACAGAAAACTTCCCTGATTTGGGGAAGGAAAAAGTCACACAAGTCCAAGAAGCACAGAGTCCCAAACAAGATGAACCCAAAAAGACTGACACTAAGACACATCATAATTAAATTGGCAAACATCAATGACAAAGAATCTTAAAGGCTACAAGAGAGAGACATAAACGTACCTACAAGGGATCTCACATT
Source organism: Murina feae (assembly GCA_004026665.1). Taxonomy (NCBI): domain Eukaryota; kingdom Metazoa; phylum Chordata; class Mammalia; order Chiroptera; family Vespertilionidae; genus Murina; species Murina feae. The sequence goes on from PVJC01043011.1 coordinate 9,651, forward strand.
AGACTATCAAATGATTTCTCAACAGAAATCAAGCCAGAAGGTAATGAAAGGAAATATAAAAAGTGATGCAAACCAAGGGACTGATTCTAAGAATACTATGCCCATCAAGGCTAGCAATCAAAATTGAAGGTAAAATCAGAAGCTTTACAGGCAAAAAAAGGATAAGGGATTTTATTAATAGCAAGCCAGCAATGCAAGAGATGGTAAAGGGACTGCTGTAAAAAGAGGCAATAGAAAGGGAAGGAGGAACACAGGCATAAAGAATAAAAATGCCAATAAACAAGTACATATCAATAATAAACTTAAACATAAATGGATTAAATGTTCCAATCAAAAAACATAGGGTAGCTGAATGAATAAGAAAACATGGCCTATATATTTGCTGTCTACAAGAGACACACCCCTGAACAAAGGACGCACACAGACTTATAGTGAAGAGATGGGGAAAATTTTTTAGGCAAATGGAAATGAAAAAAAAGCTGGGTTAGCAATACGTATACCTGACAAAATAGAACTCAAAGTGAAGGCCATAACAAGAGATAAGGAGGGCCACTTCATAATCTTAAAGGGAGCAATTCAACAAGAGGATATAACTCTAGGAAACATGTATGCACCTAATTCAAGAGCACCCAAATATATAAATAAACTTCAATACCAGATATCAAGCTGTACTACAAAGCTACTGTTCTCAAAACCGCCTGGTACTGGCACAAGAACAGACATATAGACCAATGGAATAGAATAGAGAACCCAGAAATTGATCCAAACTACTATGCTCAATTAATATTTGACAAAGTAGGCAAGATCTTACAATGGAGCCAAGACAGTCTCTTCAATAAATGGTGCTGGGAAATTTGGTCAGACACATGCAAAAAAATGAAATTAGACCACCAACTTACACCATACACAAAAATAAACTCAAAATGGATAAAGGACTTAAACGTAAGTCCTTTAACAGGAAACCACAAAAATATTAGAGGAATCCACAGGTAGCAAAATCTCATACATATGCCGAAAGAATTTCTTCACTGACACAGCTCCTAGGGCAATGGAAACTAAAGGGAAAATAAACAAATGGGACTATATCAAAAATAAAAAGCTTCTGCACAGCAAAAGAAACATTCAACAAAACAACAAGAAAACCTACTGCATGGGAGAACATATTTGCCAATGATATCCCTAATAAAGGTTTAATCTCCAACATTTACAGGGAACTCATACAACTTAACAAAAGGAAGATAAAGAATCCAATAAAAAAATGGGCAACAGACCTAAATAGACACTTTTCGAAAGAGGACATACAGAAGGCATACATAAGACATATGAAAACATGCTCAAGTCACTACTCATCTGAGAGATGCAAATCAAAACAACAATGAGGTACCATCTCACACCTGTCAGAATGGCTATTATCAACAAATCAACAAATGACAAGTGCTGGAGAGGATGCGGAGAAAAAGGAAACCTCCTGCACTGCTGGTGGGAATGCAGACTGGTGCAGCCACTGTGGAGAACAGTATGGAGTTTCCTCAAAAAACTAAAAATGGAACTTCCATTTGACCCAATGATCCCACTTCTAGGAATATATCCCAAGAAACTAGAAACACCAATCAGAAAGGATATATGCACCCCTATGTTCATAGCAGCACAATTTATCATAGCTAAGATTTGGAAACAGCCTAAGTGCCCATCAGCAGATGAATGAATTAAAAAACTTCAGCACATTTACACAATGGAATACTATGCTGCTATAAAAAGGAAGGAACTCCTACCATTTGCAACAGCATGGATGGAGCTGGAGAGCATTATGCTAAGTGAAATAAGTCAGTCAGAGAAAGATAAATATCACATCCTCTCACTCATTTGTGGATTTTAATGAACAACATAAACTGATGAACAAAAACTGATGCAGAGACAGAGAAGCATCGATGAGATGCTCACAACTCAGAGTAGAGGAAGGGAGGGCTGAGGGGGAAAGATCAACCAAAGGACTCGTATGCATACATATAAGCATAAGCGATGGATGTGGACAACACGGGGTGAGGGTGAGGGCAGGAGGGGGTATGAGGGGACATTGGGGGATAAAGTCACATTTGTAATATCTTAATCAATAAAGGGGAAAAAACCTGTGGTACATCTGCACAACGGAATACTATACTGCTGTAAAAAAGGAATGCTTACTATTTGCAACAGTACGGATGGACCTGGAGAACATTATGCTAAGTGAAATAAGCCCATGAGAGAAGGATAAGTATCACATAATCTCACTCTTTTGTGGAATATAATGAATAATGTAAACTGATGAACAAAAATAGACCCAGAGACCTAGAAACAGCAAACATACTGTAAAACCTCGAAGGAAAGGCAGAGGTGGGTGGGAGGCGGGTAAGAGATCAACTAAAGGATTTGTATTCATGCATATTAGTATAACCAATGGACACGGACAGTAGGGGGTGAGGGTATGTGCTGGAGGTGGCAGTGGCCAGAGAGAGGTCAATGGGGGGAAAAGGAGACATATGTAATACTTTCAACAATAATTTAAATGAAAAAAACAAATAAACAAAAAAGATTATATTTAAAGAAGGGAGTCCTTTTTTTGCTAGTTATTATAAAAATGCTATAAATCTTAATGACTGCCATATACATATCCTAGATTTTTTCAAATATTCTAGAAGCACCCTATATAATAAAAGCCTAATATGCTAAGTGTCTGGTTGGCCATTCAACCAATGAAAGTATAATATGCTAATGACATGCTAAGGCCACTCAACTGCTTGCTATGATGGGCACTCACCACCAAGGGGCTGACAGTTGACAGGTTGACCAGATGCTATGAAATGCACTGACCAACAGGGGGCAGATGTTCCAACCAGTAGGTTAGCTTGCTGCTAGGGTCTGCCTATTGGAACTGGGCCACATGGGCTGGACATGCCCTGGAACCCTCCCTCAGTCCCTCCCCAGCTGGCCAACCACCTCATCTCTTCCTTGCCCCAATAGTACACCAGTAGGGGATCTCGGCCTGGCCTATGCCCTCTCTCAATCTGGGACCTCTTGGGGGATGTCAGAGAGCCGATTTTGGCCTGATGCCACAGGCCAGGCTGAGGGATCCCACTGGTGCATGAATTTGTACACTGGGCCTCTAGTATTTAATAAAACATTAACAGTGGTTATTTATATAAAACACTAGAGGCCCAGTGCATGAAATCTGTGCATGGGGGGGTGTGGAGCTGGGAGTCCCTCAGCCCAGCCTGACCCCTCTCACAGTCCAGGACCCCTCAGTGAATGTACTATGGCCACAGTCTGGCAGCAGAGGCTCAGAGCAGGCACTGTGTGTGTGTGTGTGTGTGTGTGTGTGTGTGTGTCCCCAGCTGCATCGGAGGCTGTGAGCAGGCACCCCGTGTGTGCGTGTGTGTGTGTCCCCACCTGAGGCCTGCCCCCAGCTGTGTAGGAGACTCAGAGCAGGTGACCCATGTGTGTGTGTGTGTGTGTGTGTGTGTTGGGGGCCTGCCCCCAGCCACACCATGGAGGAGGCTTGGAGAAGGCACCCCTCTGTGTTGATCTCTCAGGCTCCTGACCTCGCCTGCATGTTGTTCTCTCCCTTGAGCTGTGGCCAGGGCTGGGGCCTGCTGGCCACGCTTGCCTGCTCCCAGATCACCGTGGCGACCAAGGAGCAGGCCCTGCTGCTTGCTGCCTGCTGGCTGTGCTTTTATCGCTCAAGGCAGCGACTGAGGGGCAGGCCCTGCAGCTTTGCCCTGCCCATGCCGTGCCTGCCTGTGATCCAGATCGGGCGGCAACTGGTAGCAGGCCCTCCTGGGGCCTGCCTGCTGGCAGTGCTTACCTGCTGGAGGACAGCTGCTCACGGGTTGCTGAGGCAATGCCTGCTGGGCTCATGTTGCCAGGGTGACGCCACCAGCGTCCTGCCCCACCACTATGGGCGCTGCCATCTTTATCACAGAGTGATGGCTAATTTGCATATTACTCTTTTATTAAATAGGATAAAAATCTAAAAATTTAATGAAGTGAAAAGTAGTATCAATTGACAAGAAATCTTAATAAAAATGCCAATTTTAGAAAATAATTTGTTTCTACTAAACCATTTTGTGATCTAAAGGTAAAGAGAGAAGTTCTACTAAGTTAATAAAAGTTATGTGAGGCACCACAGACTTATCTACTTTTCTTTCCAGATCACCCAAAGAGGAAAAATAAGTGATGATAAAAGGAAAATAAGATGTTAGCAATCTAGTAACAACTTTAGTATTGAACATTAAATCAATATTTAGAATGTCCACAATTTTACACAAACACTAGGGAAAGTATTCTTTTGTACAATTGAGATAAACAAAATTTTCTATTTTTTTCTAAACATATTTTCCACCAAAGCAAAATAACTATTATATATAAATCTTGTTTTACTTTTCCATGAAGATTCTTTTTATAAAAAAACTTTTTAAATAACTAGGTTTAGTTTATTTGTATGGCCATATACCTAACCTTTTTAAAAAGATGTTTTTATTGATTTCAGAGAGAGAAGGAGAGACAGAAACATCAGTGATAAGAGAAAATCATTGATTGGCTATCTCCTGCATGACCCCCAAGCCACCCCCATGAAAATGAAGGCCAAAACCCTGGCATGTGCCCTGACAGGGAATCAACCATGACCTCCTGGTTTATGGGTCAATGCTGTACCACTGAGCCTCACCAGCCAGGCTACCTAATCTATACTAATAGCCTAGGGCCATCACGACTAGATGGATGACCAAACATCTGGGTCCCGGTGATGGTGGTGGGAGTCAGGCCTGGGTCCATCACCAGTTAGAAGGCATCTCAGAGTGAGAACCTCAGCCAGAACTCAAGATGGTCCCCTGGCCCGGCCTGGCCCGGCCTCAGAGGCAGCCCCTTTCCTCCATGTTCACTGCAGAGGACAGACAGGAATGCCTGAGGCTGGGGCCATGGTGCCCCATCCCTACCCTGCTCCCCTGGCCTCCTTCACCTGTGGCCCCCACAGAAGGGTGTGTATGAGAGCCCTTCCCCTGCTACCTCTCACCA
>PVJC01043012.1:0-14692 GCA_004026665.1 Murina feae
AGCTGAGCTGAGGGGCGCAGCTTCACTTTCGCTGCTGCCGCAATGGAAAGGGCTGTTTACTCAGGTCCGTGAGTGGCGGCCGCCATGTTGGCTGGGCTAATTTGCATACAGCCGCTCTGATTGGCTGGTGGGCGTGGCTTACCCTGTCTCGGAGAAACGGTTAATTTTAATATTTCGCTTTTATTAGTTTAGATAACAGCACCCTACTAATTCCCTTTGTGCATTTCAAAATTGTAACATTTTTCTGTTTTTGTTTATGGCTCATTTGTTATTTATCTTCTGCACAAAATTGCAAGCTCATGAAGGCAAGGATCGGTCTGTTTTTGTTCTCTGCTGTTTCTGAAGTGTTTAATGTGGTGTCTGGCATGTAACTCACTCTACTTGTTGATCTCAATCATCAGTTGACAATGTCTTGAAAATTTCCTGTGGTGGCTTTTACTCTGTCAACTTAGATCCACTGGAACTTATTTCCTGGAATTTTATCCCCTTGTGGTTATGAGTTTGAGTTTGGTTTCAAAGGCAGAAGTGAAATGGTAGCTGGTCATCATGCTCTACAATCTGTGGAGAGTGTAAGGCACTAGTGCAGCTCATTCACATTGACCTGATCTGATGGCTCACCTTGATAGTATGGGGCGGCTCCTCCAGCTCCCACTAGATCTCCTCAGCACCTTCTCAGAGTTACACATGCCCAACAAAGGCACTAGATTTTCCTGCTGGTCACCTGCATCATTAAAGTTCATGGAGTTTGTAAAAAAAATCAGTGGAGAAAAGTTTGTCTTTATTTTCCTCATAGTTCCAGCATGTCTTTTCCTTCCCCCATTTCATATTTAGTTTTTGCACTTGATCACCAGCCCCATAGACCAACAGCTACTCCAGGCTACATCCGATACAGAGACAATAATCTTGCATAGAATTCTTCACTAGTTCACACAACTTCAGGATGTCTAAACTCTATGATAAATTTTCTTCTCTGCATCACTCATAGAGGTTCTACTTCTTTGATTAAACCCCAGCTGATAATTTCCCCTTTAAAAAAAGAAAAGAAAGAAACCTCATATAGCCCAATTGGTCGAGTCTGCTGTCACCGATAAACTTAAGCAAACTGAACATTGCAAAAGAAAAAAAATATATCAAAAATCTTTATCAATTACTTATTTTCTGAGGCTCTTGGGAGTATGCTTAATCTGATAATTGAGACAATCAAAGATAAGATTTCAAAATTCAAGTGTAAAGGAAAAACACCTTTGTAACCAAAACCCAAAAGATTTTTTGTTTCCTGACAAGCAGACAATCCAGGAATATTTGTCTACTTGCTTGTTTTTACAAAAATTATTAAATTGACACATGTTGCAATGTGTGAAAGCATAACAATAGTGTAAGTACAGAAAGTCTTCAACATCACCAATAGGTTCTTGGAACATCAGTGAAATGACCTATAACAAAGCCAGTTTTACCATAGGCTAATTTATAGAATATAACCAGAGTTAAGTTCCTATCGTGTCCTGTCAACATTATCACAAAATGACATTGAATGAATGAAACAACGGTATTCGAAAACTGCTTTATGGAAAAAAAAATCCAGGAAGGAAAGCTCACCCATTTGTATTATAGCACTACCTTTTTCAAGCACTAAGCTCGGAATTGCAAAAAGAACTATAAAATCGGATGTAGAATCAGATAGCTTTGAAAGCCTACCAGACTCAAACTCCGAAATGACCATTTCACATTCACGTAGATTTTATGCGAGAGTTCTCAATTTGGCACTCAACCAGGAGATATAAGCAGCCTGCAAGCCTTTGCTAGTCACCCTAAGAAAGAGTTGTATTCCGAGTGCAGATTTTCTGCCAACTACTGCCAACAGCACCAATTATTTTTCTCCCATATTCAGTTGGTATGTGTGGATAAGTCTGGCCTCGCTGACAGAGCTATAAATTTGCAGGTTGTAAAGATTTAATGGAGGGAGCCTGCTAGCAATGGCCTTATTTGTGACACTGACGCTCTCACAGAGTTGATGGAGGTCTGGGGCTCTGGGTCTAGTTCAGTCTTTTTACATCTTATCATCAGCTTCCTGAGCTACTCACTGTGAATTCAGAATAGACTTAATAACAGTCTTCCCAGAAACAAGATCAGGTTTAACGTTTTCATGATATTCTATCCATTTTTTTTTTTTTTGTTTCACTTTATGGTAACAATGCTTCTCTGTAATTTATAGCACTTGTCTACTAAGAACCATATATATAGCTTCAGGTATTCTTACTTATTTTCATTCCTCTGAGACCAATCAAGACAGAATATCTGTTTTACAAATGAAAACTGAAATAAGGAAGATTGAAAGCCTTTTCTTAAATCACATGGGAACTAGAATAGAGTGATGCAAACTCTTCTTTTAAATACAGTCCTTTTGCACTTCTGTTGTTGGTATCGCTTTTAATTACTTCTCCTAGATTTCCTCAGTAACAATAAATTATTGTCAGCAGTACTAGAACCTGCAGAGTGCCTGGCAGTTCACAACACCTTTCTGCATCTGCTCTCTCACCACAGCCAAGCGAAGGTTAAGGAAGCTGGTTCGCTGTGCGTGTTGCTGCTGCGAGACCATGCATTGAGCGAAGACATGCCTGACATAAGCTTGTCTTGAAGTCTTATTGTAGGTTGGACTGTCTTCATAACACACATAAGAACAAGAAAATGCCTATTGATTACAGAGTACTGGAATTTTATCAAAATTTGCTGTTTTAATAATCACTAAATGTTTATGGAGTGCATCCAGTCTTTCCAGCACAGTCTATATAAATGAAGCATGAAACATATTCCTGATCATCACAAGCTTACAGTCTAACACGAAAAGGAAAATGAGCTTCAAGATATCACCCATGACCAAGATCAAAGAGCCAAAATGCAGTGGAGCCAGGAAGTCATTAGGAGTGTGGGGGAGGCAAACACCTATATGGAGTGTAGAACACAAGCGTTGTGTTCTAGTGAAAAGAGTGTGGGGTTTGCAATCATAGTAAACTCCCTTCTGACGAAATGTGTGCAACCCTTGATACGTTTATTTTCATCTCCCTTGTGCCACAGTTTACCCATCTGTGAAATGGGTCTAACAAAAGCCCCTTGCAGTGAGGTTATAAGAATCACATAACATTACAGACACGTAAACTGTCCGGCATGCCATGGGGCCTCTACCTACTGCACTCCTTATTCCATTCCAGGAGGCTGCATGGCAACTCTCAGCAAAAACAGTACCTCTGTCTGAGCAAGCCTCTGACTGGCGAAATCCTCAGCAGTGTAGAAAGGCAATCATTCTGGTGAGGCTGGGAGACTTTAGTCAATTTCCGAACAAGAAACAAAAAGAAACCCGTCAATTAACACTCTACTAGTATGTTGGTGTGCCACAAAGTGTTCACAGAGTTTCAGAAGTATCAGCAGCTTAGAGCAGAGGAGATGTTGACACCTGAGTGCCCACAAACATAGGACGGGTTGTCAAGAGGAGCCCCAGGGCACTGCTGTGTTCAGATTACAAGAAGCCACCCAGTTGGTGTTGGTTTACATGCAAAAAGAATCATTTGGGCCCTGACCGGTTTGGCTCAGTGGATAGAGTGTCAGCCTGCGGACTGAAGGGTCGCAGGTTCGATTCCGGACAAGGGGATGTACTTGGTTGCCGGCACATCCCCGGTGGCGGGTGTGCAGGAGGCAGCTGATCGATGTTCCTCTCTCATTGATGTTTCTAACTCTCTGTTCCTCTCCCTTTCTCTCTGTAAAAAAATCAATAAAATATATTTTTTTAAAAAAGAATCATTTGGCCTATAGTTGAAGGGTACACTCAGGCACAGACAGAAACAACGTCCTGTCTAAGTGGACAGGAGAGCAAGGAGCACAGGTTCTATTTTATCTGAGAAGTAGAGAGTAAAAATGACATACTTTAAACTGCTTTTATTACTTAATTTCTATTTGGTTTTTACTCCAGGATGCTCTCACTTTTCAGGAATAATATAAATGTGCATCAGAGGATAGGGTTACAGAATGCATACCAAGGAAAGAAGGTGTGGTAGGCAGAATATTGACCCCTCAAAATAGCCATCTCCCAATCCCCACACCTGTAAATACCTTGCGTTACATGGCAAAAAAGGACTTCAAAGATGTGATGAAGGATTTTGTGATTATCTTAGTAGGTACACTGTAAGCACAAGAGTCCTCTCAGGGGGCAGAATCTAATCTAATTGCAATCAGTGATCACAATTCAATTACTGGTCGGGACACATGCCCAGGTTTGGGGCTCAATCCCCAGTAGAGGGCATGCAGGAGGCAGCTGATCAAAGATTCTCTCTCATCATGGATGTTTCTGTCTCTATGTTTCTCTCCCTTCCTCTCTGTGAAATATATATATTCTAATAAAAGAGTAATATTCAAATTAACCATCACTCTGAGACACCTAAGCCATGTCCACCAGCCAAGCCACGCCCACCAGCCAATCACAGTGTCTGTATGCAAATTAACCTGGCCAAGATGGTGGCCGGCAGCCATGGAGCTAGAGCAAACAGGAAGCTTCCATTGCACCAGCGATGCAGGAAACTGTCTGCCTAGGCTGGCTTGGCCTCTGCTCGAGGCAACAAAGTTTCAATTATAGAAGATAAACCCCAGAAACCTGATTCCAGCCAGCCTCACTGGGACATTGGGTCAATGGGAGCTGTGGGCAGCCTGAAAATGGCCCTCAGCCCCTCATCCAGGCTGGCCAGGCACGCCAGCAGGTGGACATCCCCCGAGGAGTCCCAAACTGCAAGAAGGCACAGACCAGGCTGAGGGACCCCACCTTGAGTGCACAAATTTTTGTGCACCGGGCCCCTAGTATATATATTTAAAGAGTCCTTGTAGGAAGGAGGAGGTGTGTTGGAGTGAGAAAGCAGATGTGACAGTAGAAACAGAGCCAGTGAAGGAGCTGAGGATGTTGTGCTACTGGCTGTGAACAGAGGAGGGGTTCACAGATTCTCCCCTGGAGCCCCCAGAAGGAAGCAGCTCAGCGAGACAGATTTGGGTCTGACCGATGGAACTGTCAGATAATAAATCCGGGTTGTTTTGAGGTACTATTTGTGAGAATGTGTAACAGCAACAATGGAAAATGAATAGAGAAGAGTCTACAGAACTGGGGAAGCTGGGACCTGGGAAGCCAGTTGTTAAGTGGAAACCTCTGACTCCTTTGCCAAAGGCAACCATAAGTAAGTCAGGAACACCCTGCCCCTAATCACACGTCTGAGTTCATTGTATTTCAAGGGACAAGAACTGACAGTCTATTCCAACTGGAAAACATGATCAACACCTTCAAGTCTACTGGACTTCTAGGATTTGAAAGTGCCATCGGCATAGCGTGCCACAGTGCCACGGTGCCACTGTGAGGTGTTCTGCTCTATGCAGTACAAGCAATCCAAGGAGATGTGACCACCACTCAGCATGGTGGTCAGGACCATCCAACAACAGCCTTGTGCTAACAGAACTGGTCTAAACTTTCTTGCACTGTGTAGTATTATTCTGGTTGTGTGTCCGTGTGTGTGTGGATGGAGAATCAAGTTTATCTTACTCGTGATTTTCTGTACATGATTCAACAGAATGTCACTCAGAAATAATCCTATATCTCACAGTGATAAAGAGGGATTTGTAAGAAAAATACATCTATAAGCTAAAATTGTGAACAATTATAAAGTACTGATATTCCAACTATGCAGAATTAATTAAGAATACAATGGGATGTTGGACAATTATTAAAATTATAAAAGATTATTAACATGGGAAAAATATTCATAACTACTAGGATATTAAAAGGCAGATAAATATGAAACTTTTCTAACATTTATGATATATAAAATTAGAAAAATACTGGTGAATGATCATTCTTAGTTCTGTAGGATATGTAGAGATAGTGCATTATTTCCATATGCTTTTTATCTGTTTTCCAAAATATGCTAAATTATTTTTGTCATTAGAAAGGCATGCTTCTTTTTTAATTGAAACGTTTGGAATAAGCCTTCCCCAGCTGCACACAGTGGGGACTTCGGCTTCAGTGCTCTCTGCTTTTCATGAGTGCCAGTCACGTGGCCTCACAGCACAGGTTTATCAGGCCTGAGTTCAAGTTGCTTTTCTACAGCACTGAGTAGAAACGACCTCTCTGCCCCTTGGTCGCTGACACCATCTCCCAGCGGACAGGATCTAATCAGCTCTTCCCAAAGTCGCTTAACAATAACGACAGTAGAAGCAACGGTGTCTTTTATTGAGCACCTCCTATTTGTCAGGCCCTTTACTTGTATTTATATTCCCTAATCTTTATGACAACTCTGCAAGCTAAAATGTGTCTCATTCCAACATAGAAAGGAGCTGACATTCAGATTATAAAGGACCTTGCTAGTGACGGCATATGCAACATAATGTCCCCAACCCTAAACCCTAAACTCTCCGACTTTACATCTGTTGTTTTACTATTATGTTATTAAAGTATTAGAGGCCAAATGCATGAAATTTGTGCACTGAGGAGGGGGAGTCCCTCAGCCTGCCCTTTGCCCTCTCACAGACCAGGACCCCTCGCTCCTTACTGCTCACAGGCCTGCTCACTGCTCCTTAGCGCTGTGGTGGAGGGAGGCGGGACATGCTCCCACCACCGTTGCTGCACTCACCAGGCATGAACCCGGCTTCTGACCACCAGGGGGCAGCTCCTGCATTAAGCATCTACCCCCTGGTGATCAGTGAGCATTATAGCAATGGTTCGTTCTGGTAGTTCTGCCTTAACAGTCACTTAGACTTTTATTACATAGAATAGATGTGTGTGTGTGTGTCTGTGTGTGTGTTTAAACCATTCACTGAGCACTCACAATGTGTAGGCACTAATGAGGTGACTTGCATTCTCCCTACTTTGCTGACATGGAAGCTGAATGTCTAAAAGGTTCTCTTACTAGTATTTGACTAAAGTCACACAGCCAGCAACAGAGCTGGCTTTTTACCCATGTTTACTGATCCCAGTGGTCACTCACCCAGCCTGCTCCACGATGTCCCTGAGAACTTATATTTCCCTTCCTTGATTACCTGAAGTTTCTGGCCTCCACCCACCTATTACTAACAGTTTAGACTCCAGGCTGTCAAGGGCTAAGAAAGCGGAAGTGACCCCTGCTCCTGACTCAGGCCTCACCACTCTGTGGTTTCTCTTCTGGCAGCTGCACTCTTGTGTCTGAAATCTCCCAGGCGACTTCCTTCCTACCTGCCTAGAACCTCTCCTGTCATGACTGACTTCCTCATAATAACTTCCCAAGGTAGGCCTATACAGGCCAGCGTGCTCTTCAGGATACAACTTCTGGCTCTTTGAATGGAGTTCCTGGCAGATCTTTCTTGATTGGCCACGTGTTTGCCTTCTTCCCTACTGAAGAGTCCTACCTATTCATTGCTGCCTATGTCCTATGATGGGTTAACATAATACAAAAGTAGCTTAAAATTTTTTGCTATTTAAAGTCATACTATGCACTGGCAGAAACACCTCAAGAAATGAATAGTATAGTTCCATAGTAATACATGGCTAAGCAGTTAACCTCTAGGTCAAAGATACAATGTGGAAGGCATGAACTATGATTCAAATTAAAAAATTATCATGGGAGAGACAGTGATGCACTATCACGCAAGTGCATTATACAGAAATAGCAATGCCACCCACATTGATGAATGACCCAACACAGCACAAATGGCAAATTGCCATTTGAATGTCAAAATTTCAGGTTCCAAGGCAAAAACTATTATCTCTCTAACTAGACTGAAGGACCCCAGAGCTGTACATCAGACTCTTGAGTGAGCCACCATTCCACTGTGTCAGGCTCACAAAGAGCCTCAAGGTTGCTCTTGCCTCTCAGAGCATGACATATTCCAGTGATTATCACCTTGTGACAGATTTAACATTTTTAATGCAACTTCTATTTTTAAATTCACTAATAGAATCAGTGACTCCTGGCCCTGCAGGGCTCTTATGAGGTCATCCAATGCAACCCTCCGCTTGCAGACAGGCCCACATTTAGCCTCTGACATGTGAAAATCTCCCTGGTTTTAGAAGACCTTTAAGCCAGGCTGGTCTAACAAATCCCCTCCCTGCCCAGGAGATGTTAAGAACTCTCACTGACGGGAAATTGTTTCTTGCCTTTAACCTAAAGCCCTCAGGCTGCCATTTTAACACATTGTAATGAAATTACATGCACTTTTTTTATGTAATGGTTTTCAGTTTGCTCCTTCTCACTTCACCTTACCCAATATTAATTTTTACATTTACTATAACTATGTGTATCCCCAGTAGATTGCTAGTACTGGATTTCAGAAACTGAATTATTTTATAGGGAAACCTTAAGTTACTAGCAAGATCCGAAAGCTATTATATGTACCCACCAGTGTGCTAGCACCCTTATTTAGACCTATTACAGAACTTAGATTGTTTAAAATCTCTTCATCAGTTTTCTGACTGACACTGTTGTCCTATTTGCAGCTGTCAGAACAAAGGAATAAAATGAAAATATATACTCAAATATGAACTGGACCCACATATTTTTTGAAGATCTTAGAGAAGACTCTACTTATTGGCTATGCAGCAGATAAGTGTGGTAAACTGTCTCATTTAGTGAGCCCTCAAAAGGAATTTTCTCTATCTTCCCAGGGCAGGATTTGCACGGCTTCAGACCCATCACAGCAGCTCTCATCCATCACATACTCTGACAGGCAAATGTGACTTGGGCTTCCAGTCAGGCAGCTGCAATAAGACATTAATTAAAATAGAACTAACCTGTTTTAAAATCTATTGTTTGACCATTTGTTTCTGACTTAAAATTGGGATTCTGGTTAAAACAATCAAATTGACTTATGCAGTTATGTTTCCAAGATAACCTACAGTTAGAAAAAATGAGAAATTTTATATTTAGTGTTATTTATTTTGGGTTGCCTTGCTATAAATAGCATTCTATGTATGTGAAAGTAATATTATTGTTCTATGCTTCCAAAAAATAATTGAAATAACTTAAAAGACATTTCTTGCAGGATGACTACATTAAAAATTAATGGGGGGGGGGGGAAGGGAGGAAGAAATCCATGTAGAGAAAGGGAAAAAGGGATGTATGTGGAAATAAAAATGAGATAATTACTGCCACTGAGAAATAAATTGAGCTATTTGGGAAGTCAAAACAAAAAGTCAGAGAATTAGAATTCCTCAGCAACAGATAACATGCCACATTAATTAATGAAGGAAAGCCTTCAAGATAACTCTTAAATATTTCACCAGAACTAAAATTGTAAGAGAATCCATAAGATGATTTATTATTTTGAAAAATGAATATATTATTAAGACCATATTTTTAACCACCAGTCTGCAGAAGTTGGAGAAATGTGTTTCATATGAGATGTTGTATATTGACTCTCATAAAAGACAACAAAATCCAATATATTAAAAATGTTGTGTTTGGCAATGACTTCTTAGCTACAACACCAAAAGCACAATCCATGAAAGAAAAATTAATACAGTGAGCTTCGCTAAATTAAAAACACCTACTCTGCCAAAGACTCTGTTAATACAATAAAAAGATAAGCCTCAGATGGAAAGAAAATGTTTACAAAGCAAATATCTGATAAAGGACTGGTATACAAAGAACTCTTAAAACTCAAAAGTAAGAAAACAAAAACCTAATTATAAAATGAGCAAAGGGTCTGGGCACCTCACTAAAGAAGATACATAGATGGCAAATAAGCATTTGAAAAGATATTCCACATCATATGTTTTCATGGAAATGCAAGCTAAGTCAGCTATAAAATACCACTTCACTTTTATTAGGATGACTAAAATTCAAAATATTGACAACACTAAAATGCTGACAAGGATGTGAAATACTCATTGCTGGTGGGAATGTAAAATGGTGCAGTCAATTTGGAAAACAATTTGGCAGTCTCTTACAAAATAAAAATATTCTTGCCACATGATCCAGCAATCATAATCCTTGGAATTTATGCTAATGAGCTGAGGACACAAAAACATGCATGTGAATGTTTACAGCAGTTTTATTCATAATTGCTAAGCCTTGGAAACAACTGAGATGTCCTTCAATAGGTGAATGGATAAAAAATGTGGTACAGCCATACAATGGAATACTATTCAGCCATAAAAAATTAATGAACTATCAAGCCACACAAACCCAGGGATAAACTTTAAACACATAGCACAGTGTGAAAGATCCTCATTTGTAAATGCTACATAGTGCATGTATACAACTATATGACATTCTGAAAAATGTAAAGCTATGGGGCCCGTAAAAATACCCAGGAGAGAGAGAAAGGGATGAATAGGTGATGTACTGGTAACTTTTAAGACAGTGAAACTACTCTGTATGACAATAATTGTGGGTATATATCCTTATACATTTGTCACATCCATAGAATGTACAACACAGAGTGGACCTTAACATAAACTGTGGATTTTTGTTAATACTGGTATTGACCCCTCAATTGTAGAAAATGAACCACACTAATGCAAGACGTTAATAAACAGGGGAAACAGGGGGAAGGGGAATGTAAGAAATTATGTGGGAATTCTCTGTATTTTCTGCTCAATATTTTGGTAAACCTAAAACTGTTCCAAAATATGTCTACTAATTTAAATAGAACTCATTAACAGTCAAGACTTGGAAAAGTACTTTAAGTTATCATGATCTGACTTGTTACAAGGATAAAATTTAGAAAACCTAGACTGTTGGTTATAATGTTTCTATAGAAGACTTTTCAACCTCAGAATTATGTATAAGTTGGGTCTCATTATTCTTTGTTGGGACAGGAGTAAAGGAAAAGATGTCTTGTGCTTTGAAGGGTGTTTAGCAGCATTCCTGGCCTCTACTGCCCCGATACAAGTAGCAAGCCCCCACGCCGGTTGTGACAAACAACTTGGGGTCCAAAATCACAACCAGTTAGGAACCTTATTCTAATACTATCTCTTTAAGATGTTTTCTGTAGCCCTGGTGGGGTGGCTCAGTTGGTTGGAGCATCATCTCATACGCCAGTAAGGTCACAGGTTTTATTCCCAGTTAGGGCACATACCTGGGTTACAGATTCCATCCCTAGTTGGGGTGTGTATAGGAGGCAACTGATGAATGTTTCTCTCACATCCTGTTCTCTCTCTCTCTCTCTCTCTCTCTCTCTCTCTCTCTCTCTCCTCTCTCAAATCAATAAAAATGTATCCTTGGGTCAAGATTAAAAAATGAAAAACATATATCTATTGTATTGTTAGAAAAAATGGAAACCAAAACTTTGAAAAATCCCTGAGCAGACAAAACCAATTTAGTCCTACAAACAAAACTTAATTTATCTTCTGCAAGACTAATTTGACCTGTGTCATTTCTTGCTTATGCCCATGAAAATCATTTTAAAAAACCTAAACAGTTTCCCAATGTTGATATGAGGTAGCCACTGATCAATTACCTATCATTTAAGAAAATTCTAATATTATAATCAATCACTGTGAAGAATAAAAAGTCACTGCTTTCTCATTATATACGCTACTTTATAGCAATATAGCCTTGAGCCTCGTTCAATGTTTTGGTTTGAGTGTTCCCAATTCATGAACTGTCTTTTGGCGTATACGCAGTGGATTTTTACTAATTACTACTTTGGGGATTCATTGGTTTTACTTCTGTTTTGATTTCTTCCTGAACTTTAACAGTCTCAAACCCACTTTCAATAAGAACTGAGTTGTGCATAATTAAAGATTGAACTATCTGCTTAAAAGGCAGATATTCTGTGCTATAGATTGAGAGATTTATGTGGTTAAGATCTCAGACAATCAGATGAAAGAATTGGTATTCTTTTATTAAAAAAGTAAATAAGTAAGGGAACTAGTTTATTCTTGTCAATCTCTGTATGAGTTCTAGTTCTTCACCCCACAGTGAAGTCATCTGTCCTTCTGATGTAGCCTTAGTCCTCTGTTTCCAGGCTTGTATCATCCTACTAACATTGCAGTCCAGACCAATGAATGGGCTTTTATTTCCTCCAGAGGAAATCCCTCTGCTTCGGATTCCAAAGCTGAGCACACAGGATATTTATCCACACTGCTGAAAATGCTAACCTTTGAATAGGCTTAAGTACTATTTTCCATTTGAATACTAGAAGATAGCTTTCCAGGTCAGTTTTCAGGTGTGGAGTTCTCTCTATGACAAGCCAAGCATTTGAACTGCTTCCAGATTCTCCCCTGATCCTTTTCCTCTGCCTAGAAACAAATTCAATTTTCTCTACACGAGAATAAATGATAAAAATCTCTCCTTGCCTCATAGCTCCCTCAACTTATTTCTTATCTTCCTCCTTTCATTTACTAAAATCCTTTTTGAAGGAACAGGCTACTTCTCTGCATTTACTTTCTCAATTACATTCACTCTCTAAACCATTTTACCTTTCATTCTCTTTAGTTAAGTGAAACGGCCACATAAATGTCCACAATGATTCATTAACTAAAAACTACAATGGCCTATTTTCAGACTGCATTTATGCAACCTCTGCTGCTATCTTCCTGTCATCTGCGAGGCTTGCTCCTTTGTTGGATTCTAAAAAATCTCTTCTAGCCTCTTCTTCCGACTTCTCCGAATAGTCACGTTTGGTCTCTTTTATTAATTCCTACTCTCATTCACACATCTTACCTGCTGCCCGTCAGCTTTCGCCCTTGGTCATGCTGATGATTTTCATGTACGTGAGCATTCTAGTTTATCTCACGCACTTTACTTGAGTAACACCAACCTCATTCACTCTGCCTCCTACAAAACCAACTAAGGGAAACACAAAGAAAAAAAATTATTTTCTTCCATTTCGTCTGCACTCACAACATAGATTAGTGTTATCACAATTCCCTAAAATGTTTAAGGGTTGTTTATTATTATTATTTTTTATATCTTTTACAACCATCACATCGAGTCCTGTTTCAAAATTCCCCTTTCTCTCCTTCTTGTTTGCAAAGCCTTGACACAGATTTCTACTACTGCTTGCCTTGCAGTTCAACCATCAGAGGAATTTTCTAAATATATATATATATATATATATATATATATATATATATATATATATATATAGTCTTAATATGTAAATAGACCAAATGGCAGAACAACCAAACAACTAGTTGCTATTATGTGCACTGACCACCAGAGGGCACACATGAAACATGATGGGGGTCGCTGTAGTGGGATGGTGGAGCAGGTGAGCGGAGGCACTAGACCATGGTGGGGTGTCAGTCGCTGTCATCAGGGTGAGCCTCTGGTGGTTACTGAAAATTCTTTGCTCCTGCATGCTGCAATCCCACCAGGTGCTTGAACCTAATTCTGGCACCAGCCCCACTCACATCTGCTACCAGCACTTGGCACTGGTCCCGATCACTCAGCACCATCAGTGAGTGCGAACAGTGGCTGCCAGCCCCAATCACTCCGGAGGACTTTCCACCTCCCCCTGCTCCTGAGGGGCAATTGAGGCAGCAGCCGCCACTTGCACCCACTACTGGCGCCAGCCCCAATTGCTCCCTGCCGTCAGTGGGTATGAGCAAGGCCAGCACCATCAACCCATGGGGTGTGGCAGTGGGAGCAGGACTGCCAGCAAACAGGGCCTGGGGCAGGAGGGGCAGAAGGGTGCAGAGAATGGGCCGAGACCCACCCCTGTGCCCACTTACAGCCTCGTGGCCCACAGTTCCTTTCAAGGTGCACAAATTTGTGCACTGGGTCCCTAGTATGAATATAACCTTGTCAGTTACCTGTACATCATCCTTCTTTGACTTTTTGTTACTCTGAAAAACTCTTCATCATGCTGCATAAGGATATTCACAATCAGCTTCTAACATGTCTCTCTTTTTTTAATGTATTTTTATTGATTTCAGAGAGTAAGGGAGAGGGAGAGAGTGACAGAAACATCAATGATGAGAGAATCATTATTCCACTGCCCTCCTGCACAACCCTACTGGGGATTAAGCTGGCATGTGCCCTGACCTGAAATTGAACTATAACCTCCTGATTCATAGGTCAACACTCAACCACCTGAGCCACACCGGTCCAGTTCTAACATGCCTCTTACCTACAGCAACATTCCCTGTCATGTAACCAGGCTCCACTCACATCCTATTTGCTCTACTTGAAATGCTTTTTTTCCCTTTCTTTTTCAGAAAAATTTCTATTGTTAACTTAAAAATTCAAATGTTAACTCTCTATGAATACTCTCTTCTTCCTTATAAAGTCTTAATTATTCCTCCTTTGTATTTCCACCACACCCTGTCCATCCCTTTTTAATTGCTTTGTATGGTATTTTCATTTTATTTTACTGGTTACTTTACCCCAATAGAACATGAGGTCCTTGAAGTTATGTCTTTTTTAACTTAAAGTATGTTTGCATAATGCAGTACCTGATAATACTATTCCCTCAATAATATTTGCTGAATTAATACATAAATAATATAATCATCTAAACTAATAAAAGCGAAATATTAAAATTAATCGTTTCTCCGAGACAGGGTAAGCCACGCCCACCAGCCAATCAGAGCGGCTGTATGCAAATTAGCCCGGCCAACATGGCGGCCGCCACTCACGGACCTGAGTAAACAGCCCTTTCCATTGCGGCAGCAGCGAAAGTGAAGCTGCGCCCTTCAGCTCAGCTCCGATTAAACTGCCTCTAGCGAAACACAGCTTTTTGAAAC
>PVJC01043014.1:0-14701 GCA_004026665.1 Murina feae
TCTCTCTCTCTCTCTCTCTCTCTCTCTCTCTCTCTCTCTCTCTCTCTCTCTTTCTCTAAATAAAAATAAACAAGGGGCCACAGGGAACTTTGCCATTCAAATGTAAAATTGGGGGCATTGTTTCACAGAACGCATACAGGAAAAATAAAGTTTAAAAAGCCATCATCCTCCCCACAAACAATTTACTGTAGTTCATTCATATTTGTGGTATGAATACTGGCTGCCTATAATATTCTAAGCAATGTTATTGATGTTTTATTTTTATCATGAAAATACAGGTCTTAATATGAAAAAAAAAAGCTAATTGAAAGTTCAACACTATCTGTATCAACTTTGTGAGACATTAAAAAGTGAGTGAGAAAATTTAAAAAATACCTTTTGTATTTTTACTTGGATTTGTATTGGTTGGAAAATATGAGCAGAAACAATTTTTCCCTCTTCACCAGGCAAGTGCCAGGCACCAGGAGGGCTAATGGGATGGCACTCCACTGCGTGGCGAATGGATCTGGGGCAAGTAGACTAACACTGCTACAGCTCGTTTTTAACCTACCATTCTTCCTAAAATCACTTAAAAGCAATTTGAAAATATGTGTTGATTTTTTTGATGTTCTGTGTGAAATTCATAATTTTGTGGTTGATAAAACACATGTCTTTCCTCCTTCTCATCTTTTCTCTATGTTCCTGGGTGATTTCTCTTAGCAGCCAACCTATTTATTATGCCCCTCTTCTACTTTTCAGTCTTCAATCTCTGCCCTTTGTTCTCAGGACAGGGTTAGTAGTTTGCTACAAGGCTCTCTATTGTTTCATCCAGGCCCGTGCTTCCAGCCTGAGATCGTCCCTCTCCCTGCTCATAATTCTATTCATTCATGTTTCTTTTAGTTCCACCATCACAGCATGGTATTTTTTTTTAAGCACTCCACCTTTCCCTACTTAATTCCTCCTCATTCATCAGGGCTTCTTTTACAAATAATGTCTTCCTTTATTTTTTATATGTGTTTTTATTTATTTCCGAGAGGAAAGGAAAGGGAGAGAGATAGAAACATCAATGATGAGAGGGAATCATTGATCGGCTGCCTCCTACAAGCCCCACACTGGGGATTGAGCCCACAACCCCAGGCATGCACCCTGACTAGGAATCAAACCGTGACCTCTGGGTACCTAAGCTGACACTCAACCACTGAGCCACACAAGCCAGGCAACAATGTCTTCCTTGCGGAAGGCTTCTCTGACTGCCTAATCATGCACCCCTCCAACAACATTGCATTGTAGCCTCTTTTCATGGGTCAGGGCACCTAGCACATATTATTGCAATTGCTTTATCACTTGCTGTTAAGCATTTAGCTCTATGAGGGCAAGGATGAAGTTTGTTTTGTTTAGCCTAGCCTGATGCTGGCACATAGTAGGTGTTTGGTATATGTTCAGTTCAGTATATATTTCCAGAGTGAGCACAGGTGTGTGGGGCATGATTCTGTGTAATACAAACATGACTAAGACACATTCCTTCTCTTCATGTAGCTCTCCGTGTAGTATGTAAAAGAATGTGGGGATGTCATAACACAAGTGCTATTGTCAGGCAGCATTACAGCAGCCAAAAAGAGTCAGTCATGAAGAAATGGTTATGGGGAGTTTGTCTCAGATCTCAGAGATCAGATAGATACCTTGGAGATTAGAGTTCATTGTGGAATATTTTGATTAGTGTTTTAGAAGGTAGCTGCTGTCTTTTAATAGCTACATTGAATTAGCTATTTTGGTAAATGAATAAAATATGGTTGTGTTTCAGTTTAAAAGAGTAGAAGTTATCATAGGCATCTGTTCTATTCTGGATTCAATAAAATATCTGATGTATATTTTAGTGTATATTTTAGTGTTTTCATGATTATCATTTTTATTGTTAGGCAGGTTACACCCAGATTTTGTGTACACAGTCTGTGATTTTAATAATCCATTTTAATTGCTTGTGTGAAGTTTACAATCCTCTTTTGTTCATTATTGTATCCTCCTAGGTGTGGATAAACTGAATCCATTAGCAGTCTTTCATGTTCACTTAAAGGTTATTTGACTTTGTCTTATAAATATTACATTCTCATTCATTTCATAAATAATTCTCTAATGCTTTTTCTAAACCTGGGACATAATATGGATCTTATTTCCACAGAAAATTATGGATATTATCAGTAATTGCTCTATTACCACCAGGAAAAAATATATTTAGATTGTAGAGTCCTGCCATATTTCAAAAAAATCGTTTGAATTAATGATTCAATATTGGTAATGGATGTAGTTTGCATACAAATAATAGTTATTACATTTTTATGTATAACATTGAAAAAAGGGGGTACTGAAGTCCTCATTTTCTGTTGGGAATTTTCCATGTAAATGTAGTGTTATTCTTCTGTCCAAAGAGCTACAGATTTTCATTATATTGTGTTAACTGTACAGTGGAATAATAATGCTTTGGCATGATTTTTAAAAAGTTATTATTTCAAAGGAAGACCTTGAAAGAATTGTATGCTTCCTTTTCATTGCATCATCCCATTCTATTCTGTGATAATACCCAGTATAATTCTCTAAATTAAAGTTTACTCTGTGGATGGGCTCACCCTCTTTCTTTTCAGTGGCCCATAGACTCCTCCCTTACACTGTGACATAGGAATCCTCAACTATGATAGTTTATACAAATTATTTCAGATGTTATCTGTACTCATGTAGATTTCCTCCTCTTCCCTGCTTTTACTGTGAAACAAGTTTATACAACCTAAACACCAAAAAAAGAAGGGTTTTTTAAATACTGTGATACTAAAGAAACCCCGAATATTTTATTTTCCTTGAAGAACAATTCAGTGCGCACCCAGTCCCATGAACTGACACTTCTATTACAGATTTGTAAGTCAGATGTGAGGGACCAGCCTGCAGAGCAAGGGAATGTTCATGGTGACAAACAGTCTTTCTTAGGCACAATCTGGAACTATTCAGATAGAAAGGCACAGAGGAGGAATTAATTTTCTTAAATATTTCTTTATCCCTCATTCTTAACTGACCATGTTATAGTTTTTTATAATACTTTTAGGTAAGTGATTAAAAGAAAGATCAAGTTTCTCCTTCTCAATGTACTAAAGTTAAGAATAAATAAGAGATTTTATAATCTATTCTTTTGGTACACTTATTAAGCCGCTTTTCTAAGATGAGCTATCATATTATATAGGTGGAAAAACTGAGACAAGATAGCTTTAAAACTATAGACATCTCAATTATCTACACTAATAAAAGAAAAATATACAAATTGACCATACTTTCATGATGCCCACCAGCCAATCAGGAGTGAGTATGCAAATTAACCCCAAAAAGATGGCGGCTTAATTTGCATACATAGGCACCAAGTGGCGGGGGGGGGGGGCAGGAAGCTTGTATCATCTCCATGGCAATGATGCAGGCATTCCACACCACCCTAGCCGCTCTGGGCCTCTGGACAGCCTGGGAAGGAAGAAAGGCAGCTCCAGGCCAGAATGAAGGCAGAAAGGCAGCTCTGGGCCAGACTGCAGGTGGTGCCAGCAGCCAGGGGAAGGAAGGCCCATTCTTGCATGAATCTCTGTGCATTGGGCCTCTAGTTTAATTAAAATTAGAATGAATGAGGCCTGAATTCAAAATAGAAGGTAAGCATACTCCCTAGAATGCTGTTCTGTCGATATATATTTAATGATATATTATGAATAGGAGTGGCAGAATTCAAAGAGAATTTGACAGGGGACTCATGGTGATTGGTTTCAGTCCCTGCTTTGTTCCTCACTCAATATGGGTCCCAAGACTCATTCTGTCTCTGAAAGGATGGTTTTCAAAATCTCTAAAGTCCGTCTGAGTCTAAAATAGATTTAATTTTTGGAGACAATATAGATTTTCTGCACTCTTCCACTTCGTCAGCAGGTACTTTCTGAGCACTTCTGTCATGCCAGGCCCCTTTCCAGGCCAATGGATAGAGCAGTAGGCAAAACAGTCACAGTTCCTGTGGTGTGGGGCTCAGGTCTAGGAGGAGACAAACATTATAGGAATTATAGTAAGTGCTGTCATGGAGGTGTCAGTGGAGACATGAATAGGATAACTGAAGCTAAATTAGATTGAGAATCGGGGCTTGTCTCCCTGAGGGAGTAAGACCTTAAACTGAAACATGAAGCATGAGAAAGCAGTAGCCAGATAAGGAGGGACACAGGGCCAGTGTTCCAGGGCATGGAATTTCTCAGGGACCCAGCTGTGGTCTGAGATGAGGTTGGAGAAACAAGGCAGAAAGTACATCATGGGGATCTGAGAGAGAGAGGGCAGGAGAGGGAGAGAGAGAGAAGAGGGGCAAAAGAGTGATATGTGGAAGGAATGTTTGAGAAGTTTGGCTTTTTTCCATTTGTCTGGTAAATATTTGCCTATTTAAAAAAGCTACCCAGCTTTTCAAAGAGACAATTTTAGTCAAGAGTACACATGGAATTTGAGCATATGAAAATGGTCCTTAAAAGATTTCCTCAGGAGTACTCATCCCTCAACTTGAAGATCACAGATATCAAGCACAGTGCTTAGTCTTGGAGGGTTTTTAATCCAGTTGGATAGAAAAGGCATGAACATTTCAAAATTTAATAAATATTTCAGTTATAGTTCAGAACAATAACAGAACTGTGATAAGCAAGCCATGTATAATTGCTTAATCAATTGAGCAGGCAATGATTATCAGAGGCCTGTAGTGGTCTTTTGAAATCTTGAAAAACTGGGAGAATTTGAATGGTCTGAAAAAAGGATTTATGGCATCTCAGGACTAACACAGTAGTGGAAATTATAGAAAAGAAATTTGGAAGATGTTTTGGGATGACTTCAATTTGATGAAATAATCAGAAGATGGGTAATTTGATTGCCAAGAATGTGGAATGCCAGCCTTCAGAATTTTTACTTCATTTGTTAGGCTTTGGAAAGGGAAAATATTAGCATCAAATTGACGTTTTAAAATTTGCATACATAGGTCAAATCTAGTGAGAGAGCCCTATCAAATGGGTTGGGAAGAACTAATGATCCTCATACCTAGAAGCCAACAGTAAGAATCCTGGCCAAGGGCTATAGTATGGCTATGAAAATGGAAATGCTTTTGAGGTCAAATGTATGTCTGGGGGCAGGAGGAGGGGGATCCAGGGAGGGAAGAGGAAAAGAAAAGACAGGACCAGGTAATTGTTTGAATATGGAACTCAAGGAAAAGTGTGGAACCTGAGAAAACAGAAATATGCACCTCATAAATTTAGAGGATAGATTCTGTGATTATTTAACAAATTGGAATGTTTGATGAACCATAATTCAGTAAATTAATAACAACCATATTTTCCAATAAGATATATAGCATACACATCAGCTAGAAATGCTCTCTATTTTTAGCCTACATTTTCACTCCCTTGTTCCGACAGTGAGTGCACCTTTACCCCCACTGTCGTCAAATACAGGTCTTTTAGACTTGCTAGTACAGCATCCTGGCAACAACCTGTTTTGACATTATTTACTTATCTCTCACTAATGTTTTTCAGAAACCTGAAGTGCAATATTCATTACCGACTGTGTACATCTTTAATGTAACTCCCCATGCGGCACTCTTCTAAAGGATGTATTTGGGACATCGATCGCTATTTATAATGCTATAACTTCTCTGTAACCAGAAGTAAAAGTGGAACACTTGTCAGAAATATGAACTGTCTCACATGTACACTTTATTCAATAATAGCTTTCTAAAATCCTAGTTAAACCTCACCACAGTTCATTTCCACACCATTGGTTATCATTTAATAAATGGTCTACAACCAAAATATCTTGTTTATTTTTAGGCAGTATTTCAAAGCACTTTTTAAAATAAATATCTTAACAAAATTAACAATTTTTTTTAAAAACTGGAAAAAAATTAGAATTAAAATCAGTCATAATCATGTCATCCAAAGGTAACTAATAATAGGTTAGCATCAATCCCTCAGCTTATTGCCTCTGCATATACATAAAATGTAAATTTTGTCCCAGAAATGTGATTATATTTTATGTACTGAAAATGTGATCATTCTCAATATACTGTTGTATGACCTGTTTTTCTCAGCTCGTAATTAGTTGTGAATTTCTTTTCAATGAATAATTGTATAGTTTCATCCCTATAACTTCTATGAAATTTTACTTCAGTAAACTTCTAGTTTTTTATGTTTATTTTATCCTCGGTACTTTATACTATAAATACTGTTGTTATAAAAATATATTCATCCTTACACATATTAATACATAGAAGTATTTTATTGCAACACTATTTTAATAATACACACAAATACATGCAATATATGCATGTGGATATGTATGTTCACACACTTATCATTTTTTAGAGTACATTTCTAAAAACAGCATTTTTTCATCAAAGCTGTACAATTTTAAATCTTGTCAAACATATTTTTAAACTGTCTTATGGAAGTCAGTTTTTAACACAAAGAGAATATATAAGTCGCCATTTTCTCAGTCTTTTAACAATAAAAGAATGAGCAGTCTGTTATCTAGAAGTATAGGGTTTTCATTTTTATTTTGCAGGTACTTATAAGTGGACATTGTATGCTACTGTTTATTGGTCATTTGTATTTTTGCATTTTGAACTTCCTTTGCATATTCTTTGCCCATTTTCCTCAAGTGTTCAAACCGATTTTATTTTGTTTAACTTAGAGAGAGAGAGAGAGAGAGAGAGAGAGAGAGATACATTCATTGTTGGATTGTTTGGGTTCCACTTATTTATGCACTCATTGGTTGACTCTTGTGTGTGCCTTGACCAGGAATTGAACCCACAACCTTGGAGTATTGGGATGATGCTGTAACCAACTGAGCAACCCAGCCAAAGCCTCAAACCAATTTCTTAAATATATTTCATGATCATAACCAACCCAAGTAGATTATTAAAATAAATAATTTTATATCTATTCTTATGTTAAGCAAAGCGATTTTCTGTGTCATAGCAAAAAAATACAGATACAAAATACTTGGTGTTTAACATGAACAGTCCAAATTTCACTAAACTGTTTATTTCCTGTTTTAATTAAAATTAATAAGTGAAGAGATTTCCCAACATTATCTTTTTAAAAATATATATATTATAGATTTTTAAAAAAATATATTTTATTGATTTTCCACAGAGAGGAAGGGAGAGGGATAGAGAGTTAGAAACATCGATGAGAGAGAAACATTGATCAGCTGCCTCCTGCACAGCCCCCACGGGGGATGTGCCCACAACGCAGGTACATGCCCTTGACCAGAATTGAACCCAGGACCTTTCAGTCCGTAGGCCAATGCTCTATCCACTGAGCCAAATCGGTTAGGGCTATTTTATAGATTTTTTTACAGAGAGCAAGGGAGAGGGATAGAGCGTTAGAAACATCGATGAGAGAGAAACATTGATCAGCTGCCTCCTGCACACTCCCCATTGGGGATGTGCCCGCAACCAAGGTACATGGCCTTGATGGGAATCAAACTTGAGACCCTTGAGTCCACAGGCTGATGCTCTATCCACTGAGCCAAACCAGACAGGGCAAAACATTTCTTTTTTAATAGACATGTATGGCGTGTGGAGAAGGTCTGCCGCTTGCAACTGCAGATGCTAATGGCGTTACAATGAGTAAAAGAGTAAGAAAATGTATCCTCATAATCAGACAGGTAGATACAAATGTGGAGATAGGGGAACAATTTGAGATTGATGGGGAGATAAGATTACATTGATGTTCACTAATCAATTAGCAAGAGGAGACACAAGAGGGTAAAAAGAAAATACTTCTGCAACACATATACAACCCACTTCTCAAGTTTTTACAAGTGATCAATGACAAAAGTGATTTATTAACAGTTTAATAACTTTTTCATATATTAAGAAGAAGAAATGGTGATGGTCTGATATGATTTATTCCATAATTAACTGGAATTCATTCATGATCATAAGTTTTCTATATGATTATGGGGAGGTAGATATTAGAGTGTCTATGCAGGTGACCATGCACACTTGAATTGTCCAACAAGATGAATTGTTTTGGTCTCATTAGTTATTCAATTGTTTATTTGTCAGTTGTTGGACACACATTTTGGGTGTTGAATACATGACAAGAATAAAGCTCCTGCCTTCCATTTACATTGTAATTGGGAGGCTGATGGCAAAAAAACAATAAGTAGTTATCCTATATAATAAAAGGCTAATATGCAAATTGACCAAATGGCTGAACTGGTCGCTGTGACATGCATTGACCACAAGTGGGCAGATGCACAATGCAGTAGCTGCTCCCTGGTGGTCAGTGTACTCCCACAGGGGGAGTGCTGTTCAGCCAGAAGCTGGGCTCATGGCTGGTAAGTGCAGAGGTGGTGGGAGAAGCCTCTCCTGCCTCCACGGCTGCAGTAAGGATGTCTGACTGATTGTTGAGGCCTGCTCCCTGAGGGCACCCAGACTGAGAGAGGGCACAGGCTGGGCTGAGGGACCCCTCCCCCAAGTGCACAAATTTTGTGTACCGGGTCTCTAGTCTATAATAATAAAAGTGCAATATGCTAATTAGTCCAGATGTCCTTCCAGACAAAGCTGAGGCTGTGGGGGAAGCCTGGGTCCTGGGTGCCAGAGGGAAGCCAGTGCTGGCAGCTGGGGGAAGGAAGGCCTACTCTTACACAAATTTTGTGCATTGGACCTCTAATCTATATAATAAAAGCCTAAATGACTATTACGGTGGAACAACCAGAAAGACCGTTGCTATAATGCAGGAGCTGTCCCCTGGTGGTCAGTGTGCTCCCATAGGGGGAGCGCTGCTAACCAGAAGCCAGGCTCACAGCTGGTGAGCACTGCAGTGGTGGCGGGAGCCTCTTCTGTCTCTGCGGCAGTGCTAAGCAGCAGCGAGCTGAGCAGTAAGGAGTTGCAAACAAGTGGGTAGTAAGAAGCAAGGGGTCTCAAACTGTGAGAGGGATGTCTGAGCTTAGGCCTGCTCCCCCTGAGAGGTCACAGGCTGAGTTGAGGGGCCTTCCCCCTCCCTCAACCTCAAGAATTTCGTGCACTGGGCCTCTAGTAAAATATAAGGAAGGATGATGATAAATGCTGTGAAGAAAAATAAAGCACAATAAATACATAAAGAGAAGTGGAGACTGATTATTGCATAGATGGTTGGTAATAATCACTTTTGGAAATGACACTGAAGCATAGTTCTGTGAGAATTCTGCAGATACTTGGTGTGTAAAGCTTTTAAGTCTGAGACAAGAGCAAATGGGGAGGCCAGCCCTGAGACAGGGGTGTGCTTGGTTCTTAACATGTTCAAGGATTATTTGGAATCTATGTTACTTCCTCATTTTCTTATTGATTTAATGTTTCACAGATAATATCAAATTGATTAATTGGCCAAAATAGATAGAAAGTAGCAAGCATAGAAATTATGTTCATGTTTGTGTGTGTGTGTGTTGTTGTTTTATGTTAGAAATGACCCCATGTTAAAGGCTAATGGAAGTAGATGTCAGGGGGAAAGTGGGTCAATTAGAAAAGTTAAGATAGTGGGATAAAAATATGATTTTTAGTGTATAGATTCAAAAATATTTTAGTGGTGTGACTAATGTATGACCTGTGTAGTCTAAATAAACGTTCTGCTTATTCAAACATTGAAATTGAGACTTCATTTCAACTCAGAATCTTGATTTCCATGATTTCAGTTATAACAGTAAGAACAACAACAACAAAGTAGCCTCTTAGAACAATAACTCATCTAAAAGTTGTATTCGCATTTGACTCTCAAATTTTTATTCATAGCTAATCAACCCAAGACCATGAGTATATTTGGTGGCACCTAGTGGAACCAGTTGTATGTGTTATCCATATTTTAGACTATATGCTGTTTATTGTTCCATACTGATATCCAATAACTGTTATTGACATCTAAATGAGAGCAATGACCATGTCATGGAGCATGGGACTTGTCATTAGCATTTGCAGATTAACCCAAAATTATGAAGCACAATTTACATATAATTTTGTATCTACATATATAATATAGATATATAATGTTATATAAATAGTATTAAATTTACATATAGATATCAATAGCAAGCACTATTGTAAAGCTCTATACATGGCCATCAACCAGTTAATGAATTTAAAATAGTTTGATTTCTCCAAATAAAACTTCAATGGTATGTTCTGTACATTTTATGATTTAAATAATGGAAGTATTATCTTCTGGAAACTCTTCTTTCAATAAAGTCTTAAGGAAACAATAAGGCACTTAAAGATGTCAGCCTATCTGTTTTTTTGTTCTGTATGCTACCCATCAAGATAACATGCTGTGTATCCAAGAGCAAATCGTGACTTTTGCATTCTCAGGCATTCATCTTGGGCTAAAGAATTTGAAAATTGAAATCTTGGCAGAGGTTGACTTATCGGTAAGTACCGTCACTTGAGAATTTCACATATGATGTTCAATTTATCCTTAGAAAATGCTTTTGCCCTGACAAAACAGAAAATTTTATGCTTCTTTTCACAGGTAAGAACATGCCATCTGAATAACCCCAAGACTGAAGACTTCAGTTCTCACCTGCAAACTTTTTAAAAAGAAATTGTGATACCATACTTGCTAAATTTTAAAAAGACATTAGACTTATTCTGATACCTCCATAAATCAAAGCAGAATATATCTTTACAGCTTCAATAAAATCTGTAATACATTTGAGGATATTTGCATTACTTAATTTAGTTTGATAAATATGGTTGACACTGCCTTTGATATTAATATGCATACACTATTCTTATTTGTAGAGATTACAAGCTACAAAACATTAATAAATGATGAAAAATTATAAAGTCAAGAAATGAAATACATTAAAAATTGTACTGGAAATTAGAGAAAATACTAAGTTTTGAATCTAAAAAAAAATGGCTTAAAAGAGCAAGTAGCATTTATGATGGGTCTTAAATAAAAGTTCATAAAAATCCATAAAGTGGAGATAAGATGTTTTGCAGATGGAAAGGGAATAGCATAAGCAAAATTCGTGGGTGAAGTGCATGGGACAGGTTCCTGGAATAGCAAACAAGCTATGAAGAAGAGTAGGCTACAGAAAATGTGGAAATCCAGCATTATTTTTATAGCCTGGGAAAACAGTATGTACCTTTAAGTAACATGTATTTTTGAAGTCCTTGCTTGAAACTTTATACTAAGAAGATTAATCTACCAATGCTGATTTGGAATGGATTTATCAGGGAAATTATAACAATAATCTAGGCAAAAAAAAATAATTTGGCAATATTTGAAATTAAAGTAGGTAAGAGACATGATGAAGGTAGATTACCTGTGATTAAGCAACTATGGCATGTCTGCCTGAGTGAGAAAGGAGTGCGCATCACTTAAAGCTGGCGACTAAGACATTACTAGTGTCATTAATAAAAAACAGAGGGGCCAGGATAAGTAAATGGTCACGAAGAAAAGCAATGCATTTACGGGCACCTTGAATTTAAGTTGCCATCAAGTCAGGTTTGTGAAGTTGACTGGAAAGCTGTGTCTGGAACGGAGGGAGAGAAAAGGGAAGGGGAAGTGCTGATGGCAAAGGAAGGCATAAAAGTGGAAGAGCCAAGAACAGGAGGAATGAGCATGAGGAAGCCAAGAGCCCTCACACAGCTGGCAGAGCCTGCGGAGGTGCAGGAGCTGAAGAATGGAGAGGAGGAAGGCATGGACGAGCCACTGTTCCAGAGCAACACTGCCTGGGGGAGCGTCCCAGCATCCATGGAAACGTTCTGTCTTTATGCTGGCCAGTACGGTGGCCAGCAGCCACATGGGATTTGAGGAACTGAATTTTAAATCTTGCTTAATTTTAATTAGCAGTTTATCTTTGAATAGTCGCATGTGGCTGGTGGCTACTGACTTGATATAAAGCATTACAAAGACTTTTAAAACTCTGATCTCGCTACCAAGTGACATCCCTAAAATAGTAATTGCAACCTGTCCTTCCCCTGCTTAAAATTCCCCAGTGGCTCTTCAGTGCCTGAGAATAGGATGCAAACTACTGAATCATGGCTAAAAGAATTCACTCTCAAACAAACCCTCAGCCACATCGGCCAAGTTCCTTCAACAGGCTGATCCTTTTCCCAGGTCAAGTCCTTGGTCTTTGTTTCTCTAATGTGTTCTTCTATTTCTTTCTGTTCTTTACATACTTAATTTTTAAAAGACTTTCAGGTCTCTTCGTGTCATTCCTCAGAGACATCTTCCTTGAGCTCCTTTTTACAAATCAGCCAGATTGCCCTTTTATTATTATTATCCTACACAACACAATTTATTTTCTTTATACTACTGATTATAATCTATACTCATTTATTTCCTTCAGTCTCCCTTACTGGACTATGAATTCCTTGAAGGCAGGGATTATGTGTGTCTTTTATTTTTCACTCAAGGCCCAGTGCACGAAATTTGTGCACAGGAAGGGCAGGGGGGTATCCTCAGCCCAGCTTGCCCCCTCTCTAGTCCGGGACCCCTCGGGGGATGTCTGGTTGCCAGTTTAGACCTGATACCAGGGATTGGGTCTAAACTGGCAATCAGATATCCCTCTCATAATCTGGAACTACTGGCTTCTAACTGCTCATCTGCCTGCCTGCCTGCCTGATCACCCCTAACTGACCCCTGCCCCGCCAGCTTGATCAGCTCTAACCACCTCTGCCTGCCAGCCTGGTTGCCCCCAACTGCCTCCCTGCTGGCCTGGTTGCCCTCACTGACCCTCTGGTGGACTGGTCACCCCTAAACACCCCCCACTGGCCTGGTTGCCCCCAACTTCCCCCACCATCCTGGTCACCCCTTATTGCCCACCTGCTAGCCTGGTTACCCCCAACTGTCCCCTTGCTGGCCTAGTTCCCCCCAACTACCTCCCCTGCCGGCCTGGTTTCCACATGCAGCTTGCTGTTCAGTCATTTGGTCGTCCCTCACTAACCACTCTGCCGGCCTTGTTGCCCCACACTGCCTGCTGTTCGGTCATTACTGTTACTGTGACAGTGGTGTTCCAGACAATTTGCATATTTCTCTATTATTAGTATAGATTCCTATTAGAGTGTCTACCATAATGTATGTGTGCAATAGTTGAGTGTTGATCAAATAACAAGAACACTAACTGCTGAAAGAATATGTAACTACTAAATGGAATTGATTTCAGAGAGGAAGGGAGAGGGAGAGAGAGATAGAAACATCAATGATGAGAGTGCATCACTGAGCGGCTGCCTCCTGCACACCCACCACTGGGGATGGAGTGCACAGCCCAGGTATGTACCCTGATCAGGATTCAAACTGTGACCTCTTGGTTCATAGCTCAACAACTGCGTCATGCTGGCTGGGCTCATAATTTTTTTGTTGTTGTCAAATGACTACATTTCAGCAAATAAAAACTCAAACAAATGTATACAGATTGGTATAATATATACCTAGTAAATTTAATCGGAAGAAACTAAAATAGTATCAGTTGAAAGACAATTTGAAGAGTGTGGAAAGAAGTTGGATAACTCTGGGGAAAGAAGTTTCATAACTATTATCCTATCTAATAAAAGAGTAATATGCAAATTGACCATCACAAGATGGCTACCCCCATGTGGTCAAAGATGGCCACCACAAGATGGCCAGCAAGGAAGGCCAGGCCTGCAGGGGAGGACAGTTGGGGGTTCCAGGCTGGCAGAGGAGGGCAGTTGGGAACCCAGGCCTGCAGGGGAAGGTAGTTGGGGGGGCCCAGGCCTGTAGGGGAGGGCTGTTGGGGGGACCCAGGCCTGAAGGGGGGAGGGCAGTTGGAGGGGACCCAGGCCTGTAGGGGAGGGCAGTTGGGGTGGACCCAGGCCTGCAGGTGAGGACAGTTGGGGGGGACCATCCTTGCAGGTGGAGGGCAGTTAGGGGCAATCAGGCCAGCACAGGAGCAGGTAGGCATTGATCAGGCTGGCAGGAGATGTTTAGGGGCAATCAACAGGTGAGAGGTCGGGCACCAATAATCCTGGATTGTGAAAGGGATGTCCGACTGCCCGTTTAGGCCAGATCTCATAGTGGGTTCTGGCCTAAACGGGCAGTCGGACATCCCTCAAGGGGTCCCATATTGGAAAGGGTGCAGGTTGGGCTGAGGGACACCACCCCTACCCTCCACTCCCACTCTGTGCACAAATTTCGTGCACCAGGCCTCTAGTACTTTATAAAATAGCCTCAAGTCTAGAATTCTAGCTTGTCTGGTTCTAAGCAGCTTCTTCCTACACCAGAGGAAGATTTTGTTTCTTAGCTATTCTAATGCCTGCCTCTGATATTTTTCTTTAAAGTTCTAAGGCCTTTGAAAGCACTGGAAACTTTTCACTTAGGATTTTTTTTTCTTGGAAATGTTAATAATAATGGAAGGTAGATCCTACTATTATTACCATGTAGAAAACAAAAAATAAAACCTGTGGTTTCCAGATTGTCAGTTTAATAGAGAAAGGATTTGTTATAGCTTGGGAATATATAGGAAATAAGGACAATTTATCACCCAGATAAATAGTTGTTTACTTTCATTGTATGAGTGAAATAAGCAGTGGCCTGTTGAACTGCTTCCATTACTTAAGTAATAAGAAAATGACATTTTTCATATCATTTTATTTCACTAGGAATGAAACTGATGGTGCAACATTTTTAAGTTTTTAAAATGAAAGACCTTTGTCTAAGATAAATCTTTAAAAATTACTCGTAAATAT
>PVJC01043015.1:0-14726 GCA_004026665.1 Murina feae
GGAGGTCTTTGCGACAGTGACAGGCACATGGAACCCACTGTCCTCTGGTGACACAGACCACGGTACCACATGACCTTACCACCCCGGCCACCGCTGAACGGGTCCGCCAACCTCCGGGCGGGCCAGTCCCCGTGGCACAGTGTGGGGCGCCACTTCTGCCCGCCGAGGCTGCTGTGCCCAATGCTGTTGCCTGAACCAATCACACGGACGTGAGCTGTAGAGACGGAGACGTCGGGGGCAGGAGGTGGGGTCTGAGACAAAGAGCCACAGAGAGGAAGGAGAGGAAGGCGTGAGGGAAGACAAGAGGGCGTGGCCGTGGCAACCGTGGCCATGGAAATGGTGGCCGTGGAAACAGTGGCCGTGGAAGCAGCAGCCACCTGGTGAGGGGGAAGGTGAGGTCCAGGTGCCTGAGTCGCCCCCATCCACTTGGTCTGACGTGGGTCCCGGAAGGCACTGGTCAGCGGCCCCTCCGCTGCCCTGCGTCCTAACAGGAACCCCCTGTGGCTGTGAGGACTGGCACAGGCCTCTGGCCCCGGAAGAAAAAACCTGCAGGAAACCAGATTAACGCATCTTGGGATTCTAGGGTTCGGCCAGCGCCTTCGGTTCACCAGGGAACAGGCGCCTCTCCCTGTGCAGCCGAGTCCCTTCTCCTGGTCCCATCAGAGGACACTCAGGTCCTTCCTCCCTCCCTCCCCTGGGCCTGCCCTCCCCTCTCCCTCCCTCCCTCTTTCTTCCCCTCTGTCTTGGCCTTTCTCAGATGAGACGGCAGAACTGCTCAGAGTGGGCGCGGGCTGAGAAGCCTGACTCGGGTGTGGAAGGCTGCGCTTGATCCAGGGGAGTGGAGAGCTTCCTGGGGACCTGCCGGCAGGGCTGTCCGTCTCTCTCGGGGCGGCAGGGGAGTCCCCGTGGTGCTCTCTGTGCCCAGGCATTGATGCCTCACCAGCGCTGCCCCGAGATCCCCGCTCTTGCCAGGAGGATCAGGACCCACAAGTTGGGGCCCCATGGGTCTGATGGGCCCGAGGCTTGGAGTCCAGGGCGCAGTGCCTGGGAGAGTGCTCTTGATGACGCCCCACCCCACGGACTCAGCGTCCACGAGCATCCTTGGGGAGAGGCTTATTGGCGCCATTTCTCCTGCCTTTCCTACACAGCGGGCCCCCGTGGCCATACGCCACGCCACCATTTCCAGGGAGACCCTGTATCCAGCCCCCTCGACTTGGACCTTGTGTCCCTCAGGATGGTCTGGCCGCCAGTGACAGGAGCTGCCTGGGCTAATCTACTTGTTTCTTTTGAAGAAGAAATGCATCCCAAGGAGGAAGGCTGCTCAGAGGAAGAGCTGACCGCGAGGCTGGAGGAGACATAACTAGGCCAGTCCCGCTGGGCGAGGCAACCGGGAAAGTTCGCGTCATCGCGGGCGGGTGAGGCCGCAGCCTGCGTTCTCTGTCCCTGTGTCCCTGCTCGCTCTGCTCAAGGCAGACAGAGAGGGACTAATTGGGCTGGTCGGGGCGGTGGTGGGATTCCCACGCGGCAGGAGGAGGGGAACCAGGTCTGGGAGCAGAGGGAGGGGGCACCTTCAGCACCACTGACCCTGGTTCTGTAGGTCGGTCTGTTCCACCTTCCCTGTCCCCCTGCACGTCCACTAGGCTCAGGGTCTTCCCAGCATTCCTCTCCTCTTTCCCCTCAGGTCTCCATTCATTCATTCTTCATTCCTCATTCATTGTTCACTCGTCTGACAAAAATGCACTGAGGCCCTCGCTGGTTTGGCTCAGTGGATAGAGAGTCAGCCTGTGGTCTAAAGGGTCCCGGGTTCGATTCCAGTCAAGGACCCCGGTTGTGGGGTGCACAGGAGGCAGCTGATCCATGATTCTCTCTCATTGTTGGTGTTTCTCTCTCTCTCCCTCTCCCTTCCTCTCTGAAACCAATAAAAATGTATTTTAAAAAAACACCCCAAAAAACAAAAAATGCATGGAGCACCTGCTAGGGCTCTTGCACTGGGCAGGGGTTCCAACTTGTGCCCGTTGACCCGGCACCCTCTGTGGTCCCCTCAGCCCCAGGGTCCGCTTATCTCAGCCCGTCTCCTGGATTGGCGTCCACCTCTGGCCAGTGCTAGGCCCTCAGGCTGTGGGACGGGTGGGGGAGGGTATGGAGAAATGTGACTATCTTGCCTGTTGCTTTGGGTAGTTTGGAGGATAAACGAGACACAGCCCCGTGTGAGTTAAACAAAAATGCTTATAAACTGTAAAAAATGAAAGAGGAAAAAGGGCGCAAGAAATAGACACCTGTTCAGGCAACGGGGGCAGCAAAGGGAAGATGCAGGCTGCGGACTGAGGTCGGGGGCTCCAGGCAAGAAGCGTGGCCTCCGCTGGAACCAGGAGCCGCAAGGCCCCAGCAGCGAGGCCCCTTTCCCTCTCACCTGCTCTCCCGCTGGTCCGGGAGGGCTCGCCAAGGCCCTTTCCCTGCCCCAGAGCAAGGGGCTGGCTCGGTGGGGTCGCACCCTCCTGACTGGCTCCACGCCAGGTCTCAGAGCTATGCTACAGCGGGAGGAGACCCCACATCCACTGGGAGAGCCAGGCAGCCGTCCCATCCTGCTCACACCGGCAGGAGTGACCCTCGTCCGTTGGGTGCCACACGGAGCTGCCCCCAGCCCCACCTCCTCGTGGCTAATTTATCTCCCACTCGGTGGCATCGGCTTCGCTGGCGACTCCCTGGGACTAGAGGGAACAGTGAGGGAGAGGGAGGGAGGCTGCCCACACGTCCCTGGGACTCGCAGCTGATACCACCGGTTAGCCGGGCGTCTCCCTGCCCATCGCTGCTGACGGCTGGTGTCCTGGTTTGGGTTTCTCACCGCCAGGTCCCCCTGAGTCAGGAGTGGAGACGGGTCCCTGTGAATGCAGGTGACTCAGGAGAGCCCAGTCGTGCAGCAGGTGGGCTGGGGGGCGGGGGATGCAGGGGGCAGGGAGCAGCTAAGAGCTGGGGGCGGTGGAGACAGCCCCCACAGACCTCCAAGGAGCCATAGGCGGGGGTCCAAGGACGGGCTTTCTTCTCTCCATCGGGGGAGCAGCGGTCTCTCTCCACCCAGGAAGCAAGTCCATGCAGCACGCGGGGCGGGTCCAGTGCGAGGCTGTGGTCTCTGGAGGGCGTAGGTCTCAACTCAGAGCCGCTCTGCCGACACCTGGGAACACGAGCTCCCTTCGCCCAGAACACGCCGCTGGGTGAGGCCCGAGGCCGCAGTGGGGCTCATGAAAGGCCCCGGGCGCTCTGGGAACCCGCACGGGGAACCCACGCCCCAAAAGCAGCCAGGAAGCTGAGTTCCCATCAGAGAAGAGGAAACTGCAGTATTGACCGGTGCCAGGGCAGGGGGAGGGGAGGCGGAGGAGCTGAAAACAGCCGGGAGCACCCATTTCTCTGCGCTTCTCATCAACCGCGGGGCTCGAGGCGGCGGCCCGCTCCCCCAGTGCACCTGCGGCCGTGCCTCGGTTTCCTGATCTCTCCTGGGACCCGTTTCCTTATTAAACTCATGGCGGGGGCGTCTCCTATTGATTTGGGCTCGAGAGTGCGTGTGGAAGGTATGAAAATACAGATGGCTGCTTGGAGAACAATGCTGTCCGAACAGGGCTCCTTCCCCAGCTCGGGATAGTCCCGTGAGCTCGCTGAGCGCATCAGGGCAAGGGCACCCGCTCGGCGGGGCGAGTGGGTTCTCTGTGCAGATCCTGAGCAGCCCCTGGTGCTGTGACCCAGGCCCTCACAGCTCGGTGCTGGGTGGCTGGGCACCTCCTCGGACGGGATGGGCTTTGCTGAAGCCGGGTGGTTAGAGCAGCGGGAAGGACTGCAGCCGAGGTGGTGGTGCCGTTGGCTGTGTAGCGCGGACACCTTCCCCCCCCCACACACACTTATTCTTCAAGGTCCAGCCCAGGTGCCACCTCCTCCAGAAAGCCTTTCTGGATTTCCCCAATGAAGCTTTCCTCCTTCTTAAAAAAAAATATTTTTATTGATGTCAGCGAGGAAGGGAGAGAGACAGAAACATCCAGGATGAGAGAGACTCATGGATTGGCTGCCTCCTGCACGCCCCACACTGGGGATGGAGCCTGCCACCTGGACCTGTGTCCTGACTGAGAATTGATTTGTGACCTCCTGGGTCACAGGTCGGCGCTCAGCCACTGAGTCCCGCGGGCCAGGCCCACGTTGGTATTTTACTAGTAAACCCAGATGGTGATGTCAATGTACTTCCCCGGACATTGGTGCCTGTCCCCTCAGGTTCCCGGGGGAGAGAGACCGTCCTGCTCTTGCCTCCACCCCCGGGGTGCAGGGCGTTGGACAGCGCCCACAGGTATCTGGCAGTCGGTCCGGAATTGTTGCATCGGCAGCGCAATCTACTCCCCGCGATGGAAATGGAGTTGTTAGCTGCGAAGACGCTCCTCTCGCAGGCCCAGCTTCTCCTGCACGGAGACTAATGGCTCCTGTAAACAATATTAATCTTTCGGAAGAGCCGGCCGGCCGGGGGGCTGCAAGGATCTCAGCTCAGACCCACGTGAGGAGAGCGGGCCGCCGCAGCCTCGTCCCATCCATCATCGTGGGACGCACGCACTGTCACTGGGAAGCAGCCTCCGATTTCCATTCCTCCCTTTCTTCCTTTTCCTCATCTTTCTTCAGCAAGGACGCGAGTTCTAAGCTGAGGGGGTGGAGCAGTGAACCCTCTGGGACACGTGCTCACAGCGCTCACGTGCTGGGAAACGAAGTGAACCAGAAAGTGCGGGAGCCTTCAGGGAAGGCTGCATGGAGGAGGAGGCGTATAACAGAAGCAGGACTGGGGCAATGGGAACTAGTATAAGAGCACTACGAAGAGGAGGCAGTGGTAGGAGCAATCGGGTGGGAGTGGGACACTGGGACCGGGGGTGGCTGGGAGGCATGGAAGAGGGGGCTACACACAGGAAGTGTCAGGGTTCTGGGTCGCCGTGAGCCACCATCTAGGGGAGGAGACGGCTGGTGACAATGTCATCTGTCCTCCAGTAGGACTAAACCCAGAAGGAAAGCGGGAGTGTGTGTATGGGCAGACGGGACTGGGCCCTGAACATGAGGCGGAGAAGTCCTCAGAGGTGTTTGGGCAGGTGCGGGCTGCAGGGAGAGAAAGGGGGTGACAGACTCAGGGAGATGCCTCACAAAGGAATTCTGGGAGGGGGGTGCGGGGCAGAGCTGTAGGAGGAGGTGATCACATGGGAGATGTTGAGGGAGGTCAGGCGGCTGTGGAGTGGGGGGTGGGGAAGACGGTGGGATGGCCACACTGTTCAGCGTGGGGGTCCTCGATCTGTTGGTGAGACTGTGCCCAGAAAACGCCTAGTTCATCCCCGTCTTCTCCTGATACCCGCCACCTCCAGCGCCAACCACGGTGCCCAGGGCTGCGGATTTCCACCAGGACGCACTTCTGCTGTGAGCATCTGCCAACACCTCTCATCGTTCTTGGCTCCTTCTGTGTTTTCCTTTCCCCGAGGAACGCCCCGCAGATGGTAATAAGGAAGGGCAGACCCGTGCCCTTGTGTCGCAGCCTCCTGTCTGCTGTGCGTAGGCACGGCTGTGCGCGGCGAGTCCTGTGGTTGGTTGTTCGCACCCAGCTTGGTGTCGCTGAGGAGCGGGGGCTTGGTGGTCTGGCTGGTTACAGCTCTATTCCCAGACGTCCATGCAGGCCCAGGACCTTGCGGATGCTGCTCCCCAACTCATTCCTGTCTTCAGCAGGTGCCTACTGAGTGCCAGGCACGGGCTAGGCTCTTCTCCAAGCACTGGGAGATCCACCGCGAACACACAAAAAGGTGAAAAAGGTGAAGGGGATCCAGAGGTACAAACACCTAGTTGGTTACAAAACAAACCGTGGGGACATCATGTGCAGGACGGGGAGCACTGTCAGTAACATCGTGATAGTTTTGCTGAGGGGATGGTTGCTCACTAGGTATAACACATCGATGCCGAACCACAACGTTGTACACCTGCCTCTAATATAATATCACACGTCGGCGGTAATTTAAAAGTCACTTCATTCATTTTGAGAAAACCTGTGCCCTCATGCAGCCTACATTCTAGTTGTTTTGTTGACTGGTCACTCATTAGTTCTAGCTTTTGTTTTCTGTGGACTCCTTGGGGAATTTCTATGCCAATAGCCATGTTATAAATAAACTAGAAGCCACGTGCATGAATTCATGTACGGGTGTGGTCCCTCGGCCTGGCTGGTGTTCGGGGCCGGCCGCCGGCAGGGGGAGGGACTGAGGGAGGTTGGCTGTGGAAGTGCACTGACCATCAGGGGGGGCGGCTCCTGCCTTGAGCATCTGCCCCCTGGTGGTCAGTGTGCATCATAGCTACTGGCTGTCATCCGGTCATCCAGTTGTAACGGTTGCTTAGGCTTTTATATATATAGATGGAGACCGTTCGAGTCCTTCCTTTCCAATCTCTAGGGCTCTCATGTGTTTGGTCTTACTTCCGGGGGTAAACGTTCCAGTGTGACGCACAATAGGAGTTGTGCAAGAGAACACCGTTTCCTTGTTCTCAGTCTTAGGATGAAAGCACGCATTTTTTCCACCGTTAAATATTATGTTAGA
Organism: Murina feae; assembly: GCA_004026665.1. NCBI lineage: Eukaryota > Metazoa > Chordata > Mammalia > Chiroptera > Vespertilionidae > Murina > Murina feae. The sequence continues at coordinate 6,579 of PVJC01043015.1, forward strand.
TGTAGTTTCTTGTTTTTTCCTTTCTATTTTGTGGATGCCCTTCATTGGGGTACGGAAGATTCCTTCTATTCCTAGTTTGCTGAGAGTTTTTATCCGAGGTGGGTGTTGAGGGTTTATGAATGCTTTTCCCCCCTGCACCAACGGATCTAACCATGTGAGTTTTCTTCTCTATTTGTTAATGTGCAAGACGATAATGACTGATAATTTTCTCAGATGTCGAACCAGCTTTGCATTCCGGGGTCAGACGGCGTCGGGCTGTAATGTCTTCCTGTGTTTCACATATTGCTGAACTCGATTCGCCAATATTTGGATGAGGGTCCCTGTGTGTATTCACAAGGGCTATGGGTCTGTAATTTTCTTGTGTTCTCTTTTCCTGATTTGGGTATCAAGGTAGTTTGGGCCTCATAAATTGAAAAGTGTTCCCTCCTCTTTTTAAAAACATTTGGTAGAATTCATGGGGGAACTATCTGGGCTTAGAGGTTTTCTGTTTTGCTCTTTTTGTTTTTTTTCCCAGAAGGTTTTAAAATTTTTCAATTTTTTGCCACTAGGACTATTTAGGTTACCTGTGTTTTTGGGGGGGTGAGTTTGGTGGCTTGTGGCTTTCAAGAAATTAAGCGGTTTCCTCTACGCTGAATTTATGAGTGTAGAGCTGGTCATGGTATTACCTCAGTAAACTGTTTCCCCCCTCATTAAACCTTGTGATGTCTGTGTCGTCTGCACTGACACCCTCTCTTTTATCCCTAATGATGGTAATTTGTGTCTTTTCTATTTCTTTGAGAGTCTGGTTATAGGTTTGTCAATTTTATTGATATTTCCAAAGAACAAACTTTTGTTTTCATCGATTTTTCTGTTTTTAATTTCATTGATTTCCACCCTAATTATTACTGTCCCTTTCCTTCTAGTAGCTGTGGGTTTATTTTCCTCCTCTTCAGTTTTTTTAAAGGCAAACAACTAGGTTATTAATATGAGACATTTCTTTTAAAAAATACAAGCCTTCCGCATTGTACATGTCTCTCTAAAGCACCTCTTTAGCCACACCCCACATTAGATGTGCTGTATTTTATTTTCATCCAATTGTTTGTCCCAAACTACTTTCCAATGTCTTCTAAGATTTCCTTTGGGCCCTGACTGGTTTGGCTCAGTGGATAGAGTGTCAGCCTGTGGACTGAAGGGTCCCAGGTTCGATTCCGGTCAAGGGCATGTACCTTGGTTGCGGGCACATCCCCAGTAGGAGGTGTGCAGGAGGTAGCTGATCGATGTTTCTCTCTCCTTGATGTTTCTAGCTCTCCATCCCTCTCCCTTCCTCTCAGTAAAAAATCAATAAAATATATATATAAAAAAAAATTTTCTTCGGACCCACAGTATGAAGACGTGTAGTGTTAACTTGCCACGTGTCAGAGGGTGTTGTTCAGGTCACCTCTGTTATCGATTTAACAACTTACCGTAGTTTCACTCCGAGATGTTTAGGTTTTGAGTTTCCTGTGCTGCAGCCGGAGGAAGGCATGGGCCCCCCTTTGGGAGGGTGTCTTGATAACTAGAAGGGAGACCCTTAACAATGTTCTCATACACTGACGCAATGCTCCCACTTCTGTGTCTCCTAAGAAAACACCCAGGAATGGCCCAGCGGGCGTGGCTCCGTGGTTGGGCATCAAGGCACAGGCCCGGGTTGCGGGCTCAATTCCCGGTGTGGGGCGTGCAGGAGGCCATCGATCAATGATCCTCTCTCATCACTGATGTTTCAATCTCTCCCTCTCCTTCCTTTCTGAAATCAATTAAAATATATTTATGAAAAGAAAACATTCATGAATGGACACACAGACATGTGTGCAACCATCCATACTTGGGAAGAACAAACGCCAAACCATGGGCGGCTAGTAGGCTCAGTGAGCGGGACCCTCTGGGTGTCGTGCCGCCATGGAGACGCGTCCCGAGGAAGGACACGGAGGCCCCTGGCGGGAGCGGATGACCCGTGACCGGGCCCTTGGCTGTCCCCTCCCCCACTGTGGTGCCGCCTCCGTGAACAGTGACACGGCCTCTCGTTTGCTGCTGTTTCTTCAGCGCCTGGCACAGCGTGTGACATGTGACAAAGGCTCAGAACTGTTTAGACACACGCATCACGAGGCAGCAGTGTATTTACCCGCCTCGTCATTGTAATGCACACATCACATGTGTGTATTATGCACACGTCACGTCTCTCTATGTCTACATACACTGGCACATGGGAAATCTGATTCCTCTCTTTTTAAAAACTTTTTTTAAAAAATGTATTTTTCTTGATTTCAAAGAGGAAGGGAGAGGGAGAGAGAGGTGGAAACATCAGTGATGAGAGAGAATCATGGATTGGCTGCCTCCTGCACGCCCCCCACTGGGATAGAGCCCGCAACCTGGGCATGTGCCCCTTGACTGGAATCAAACCCAGGACCCTTCAGTCTGCAGGGTGATACTCTATCCACTGAGCCACCTGGCCAGAGCTGGTTTCTCTCTTTTTAGGGGAGGTGCATTCTTTCCCTGTCACTGCCTTTTCGTGCCGAGCATCCCCCCCTTTTCCCTGTGACTCGCTCCAGACCCATCTGGGCCGACACCCCGGGCTCCTCCACGCTGTGGAGCAAGTCCTCTTGGGGGTGGGGTGGGGTCAATGGTCATTTGACCCCTGGGGACAGGGGTACAAGTCAGCTTGTTTTTCTGAAAGGCAGATGTGGCTCTTAAAGACCCTCAGTGAGTGGGCGGCCGAGGTGGGTCTGGGTCAGGCCGCCTCGCTCCCAGCCCAGTGTCCCCCTCCGCTGCCCTGTCCCCCCCCACCTCTTCAGAAGGCGATGCCGCGGTGGCCTCGCATTCCTGCTGGCTCCTCCATTCTCCAAATACCACGGGCACAGCCTCCATAGCAACCAGCAGCCTGAGAAATGTCATCGCTTCTAAGAAACCCTGGGCAGCCGACCACCTGCGTCGCGCTTTCCTGCAGGACAGCACGGAATGCTGCACGGTGCGCCCAGGAGGCGCCCGCGGGCTCGGCGGCAGGACGTGGGGCTGGGCCGGGTCGGCCGTGACCTGGGGCGGGCAGGTCGCTGGGTCTCCGGGCGTCACTTACCTCCTGGGAAACGCCACTCAGTGGGCAGAGAGGTGAGACCACAGCCAAGACCAGGAGCACCCAGCCCCGCAGGCGGTGAGGGCTCAGGGACGGCATCTGTCCTGCGTGCATCCCGGGGACGCCTGTGCTCTCACCTCCCTTCCGAGCTGCCCGCTTTCGGGGGACCAGCCGCCATCGGGATCAAGGTGAGCTCTACCTGCCGCACACGTGTGTGCACACATGCTCACACACCTGTTTGCACACCTGTTCGCACACTTATTAACACACCTGCCACACTGTTCGCACACCTGTTCGCACACTTATTCACACACCTGCTGCACCTGTTTGCACACTTATTCACACACCTGCTGCACCTGTTTGCACACCTGTTCACACACCTGCTGAACCTGTTCACACACCTGTTTGCACACCTGCCCACCTGTTCGCACACCTGTTCGCACACCTGCCACACCTGTTTGGCTGGCTTCCGTCCTGCCTTTTCTTCCCTCTCCAACACCCTGCACAGCAGTGGGCCCTGCGGATGGGTGAGATTTTGCTGCTTCTCTGGCGTCCTCTTGGGTGAAGCGTGTAGGGAGAGGTGCGCGGGCGCTCACCTCACGGCTGGCTCTGAGGGACCCTGTTGGCCGGGCACGGGCCGTGTGCGTTGGCATGGGTGCCGCTGGGGACACGCACGTGTGGGGCGGTTTCCCCGGAGCCCAGACGCTGGAAGATTCCTTTTTTTTAAAAAAAGATGTATTTTTATTGATGTCAGAGAGGAAGGGGGGTGAGATAGAAACATTGATTATGAGAGGGCATCATGGACCGGCTGCCTCCTGCACACCCTGCACTGCGGATGGATCCCGCAACCCGGGCCTGTGCCCTGACCGGGAATCGAACCCTGACCTCCTGGCTCACAAGTCCATGCTCACCCACTGAGCCATGCTAGCGGGGCCCTGAGGGGGTCTTCTAAAGGGGATCCACGCCCACCACAGGCCAGGGCTCAGCGCTGAAGGACAGTGTGGACCCTGGGAACTTGACCCCTTGCCAGATACCCCTTCATGGTGCTCCCCCCGCCAAGTTCTGGGTTCCCTCTGGGCCAGCAGCACTCTCTCCTTCATGGAGGATGCACGTGGCTCATTGCCACCCTCCTGCAGGCTAGGCGCACCCTCAGACCGGGCAGGCGGGCAGGCGGGCGGGCGGGCGGGCGGGCAGGCTAGGCGCACCCTCAGACCGGGCAGGCGGGCAGGCGGGCAGGCGGGCAGGCGGGCAGGCGGGCAGGCGGCGGGCGGGCAGGTGGGCAGGCGGGCAGGCGGGGCAGCCGACTCTCCGCCCAGCAGAGCTTAGCCCACACCTGGCCTGGGAGCAGGAGCGAAGGATGCGTTTGTTCACCTGAATCCCGAACTAGTTGCTGCTTGTGCAAAGGAGAGCCATGCTCCCCCCCTCCCCTGCCCCCCGAAAACACGCAGCCTTCCTCCTGAGGGAGGGCTGGCCAGTGGGCTTGGTTCCGAAGGCAGGGCGGCACCTGGGCCTCCATGTGTGTGAGCACCAGGCTCGCTTTCGAGGGCTGCTCCTCAGAGAGCATGCATCGCCGCCATGCTGCCGCCCCTTTTACATAAAGAGGAGGCGGCGGTGTGTCTGCAGGAGGGGAATTAGCACAACGCACAGCGCTCTGCTCTTTGATCCATCGGACGCCTCATGGGCGGGTTATGTTCCCACCCAGCGTGGCGGCTGTGTCAGGGAGGGTCCCCGAGGGCCCCCCCCCACACCTCCCGCTGGAGTAACGCGCTTTAATGCGGCAATGATGACGGTGGGTTCATGTCTGGGGGGGGGGCAGCTCTGCACGGGCCCACAGCACCAGGGGACGGGGTTTACTTAGCACACAATCAGGGCGAGAGGCTCTGTGAGATCCATCTGGACGCAGAAGGTGGGATTCCATCGGATGCAGAGAGACGAGGAACCCCTCTGTCTGTCTGTCCAGCTCTGAGCAGTCCATTCCTTCCGTCTCCGAGTGTCTCACGGGGCCTGCTGCGTTCAAAACGCCGGGGTGGGAGCAGCAGCTTCCCCGTGGGCCCAGCTCAGGAAGGGACGCTCTCCTAAGGGGAGCGCATGGGTGATGGGTGTTACGAGGAGGAGGACAGGGAGTGTGAGAGCAGGTCCAGGCACTCAGGGAAGACCACCCTGACGAGGTGACCTAGGAGCCAAGAAGCGGAGGACGAGTTGATTTGGAAGAGGCGACCAGGGGAGGGGCAGAATTTTTGAGGCTGAAACGCAGCCTCGCATGAGGTTGTGGGCTGGGCAGCCACCAGAGCTATGAGCGAGGCTGCCAGGGTCCCCTGTCTGGGCAGGTGGAGGGAGGTGGCAGATGGGGGGTGGGGTTGGAGAAGAGTTCGATGATGTGCGCCAGCCTCCCTGCCTCCGCTCAGCTGCAGCCTGGTGTGCATTGTGGAGGGCCTCCCTAATGGGGGTGAGGTTAGAGGTTCAAGGCCCCCCTCTCAGGCCATCCCCCGCCCTCACCCCCAGGGTGGTCACCACTGGGTCCTGGGCAGGTAGACGGCAGCTGGACGGCCCGGCTCGAGGCCCAAGCCGAAAGTCCTTCTCAGATATGTGAACTGGGCCACGCACTCGGCCTGCACCTCAGTGTCTGCATCTGAGAACGCGTGGTCCCACTCGGGTGCAAGGAAGGGGAGCAGAGGCTTGAGCTCTTTGCTGGCAAGCCCTTGGCCTGTGGGAAGGCCCACCAGCCAGGCCAGGAATAAACTGCCCCCCAGCCCTGCACACCTAGTGACCTTTGCCCTGTGCAGGCCCCCAGGCACCACACATGGTGTTGACACCCTGGGGAGTCCAGGCTGCCACACTCATAGCCCTGGGGATGCAAAAGTGGACAGCGGCCATGACTCCTCTGGACGACAGGCGTCGGCTGCTTCTGTTGGGTGCTTCATCGGTGCCGCCCCGTTCCTCTGCAGGTGTGATGACCGCCTCATCTCTCTCCCTCTCTCTCTCTCTCTCTCTCTCTCTCTCTCTCTCTCTCTCTCTCTCTCTTTCTCTCTCTCCCTCTCTCCCTCTCTCTCTCCCTCGTTTGATTTGTCATCCGTGAAGGGGAAAGGGCTTGGTGGGGAGGTGTGTGAGGCTGCAGTGAGGCTGTGTGGCTTACGTCCTGTGATGCTCTGAGCGGCCCCCGGGCCATCTGTGTTTTATCCTCTCGGCCTCGCTGTGGGAAGGCGGACAAGCATTGTCTTTCCATCCGCACCCGGAGCTGGTGGCCCCGGGCAGGAGTGGGGCGGCTCAGGGAGAGCCCGGCCGGCCGGCCTTTTGTGTATCAGCAGGTTAGACGGGACGGACAGGGAGCAGGCGAGCCACCTCCGTGTGCCAGGCTCTTTCCAGGCGGGTGAGATGCTGAGCAAAAGCAGGCGACATCTGTGCTCCCATGCAGCTCACTGTCCCAGGAGCCTTCTGGGGACAGAGGTGACCCTAGGGCGCTCCCATACTTTTGTGCAAAATGGTTGTCTTCTCTTGATCTGACTTAACAAGGCCGGGGTACAGCACCCTCTCCCCTCCCCTCTGCGCCTCCTTCTCCCCCTCTTCTCTCCTGTTTGGATGTGGGGGGACCCACATGCATTGCCACCGCCACCTCCTGCTTTTCTTCCCCTCTTTCTGGCGGTTTCAATAACTTTGGGGACACCGCGCGGCAGCCTTTTCTTGCACAGGAACAAAAGGTGAAATGTTAATACGATTTTATTCGGACTCAGTCGGATAAAGGAGGCCTTTTGTTTCCTGCCTTTCAGCCTCAAGCCGGTCCGTCGGCGTTAATTAAATTGAGCCTGTGGACGTGGCCTTGTGGGGGGGGGGGGATCCTGAGAACATAATACGTTTTAATCAAATATGGGCAATAAATAAATACACAAGAAAAGGGCCATTGGACAGAGGAGCGCCCTGGACACTCCGGACGGGCGTTCTTGAAGGAAAGGTCACTTTCCTTTGGTTGAAAGCGGGCGCTCAGGAAATGAGCCTCAGGGTTCCGACACCAGGGCCGGTCGGGAAAAGGATCATGGGCCACCGCCAACCCAGGGGCCTGTGGGGAAACGGGAGAGCTCCCCGCGGTGCTGCACCCCAGTCCCCGAACCACCATCGCGGTCCCCACCCCGATTTCCCAGAGCCTATGCCTCACCTGGCCACAGGGGGGGCGGGACAGTCACTCTCCTCCGCCTGGGGCCAGGTGTGGTGGCTGACTTGGTGTCCTGGGCTCAGATGTACTGAAAGGAAAGGAACATCTGCCTGCCTGGAGGAGGGGAGGCGGGGGGGGGGGGGGGCAGGTTTACCCCAGGTGTGAAAGTTCTCTGTGCCAGAACGGGGCAAGCCCCGCTGAGCTGCAAAAAACAAGCCCTGACCGGTGTGGTTCAGTGGATAGAGCGTCGGCCTGCGGACTGAAGGGTCCCAGGTTCGATTCCAGTCAAGGGCAAGTACCTGGGTTGTGGACACATCCCCAGTGGGGCGTATACAGGAGGCAGCTGATTGATGTTTCTCTCTCATCGATGTTTCTAGCTCTCGATCCCTCTCCCTTCGTCTCTGTAAAAAATCAATAAAATATATTAAAAAACAACAACAAACAAACAAAAAGGAACGGGAGCCTGTGGTGGGCGGCAGTGGCTTTGCAGGCTGTGACGTTGACTTTGTGTGATTTCTAAATGGGCTGCAGAGCCTTCTCCAGGCTCAGTTTCCTAATCTAGGAAATGGGCGCACCACCTTGCAGGGTTAAGAGCAGTCGATGAGATTACAGTTACATTTGGGGGTGAGGCTATTCTGATGCCTCTGTCCCCCTCCGCCCGCCAACCTGCCCCCAGATATGCCGCCTGCAGGGACCCCACCAATGTCCCACGGCCTCTGTTCCTCTCTGATTTTTTACAGAAAGTTGTCCTTAAACATAAGGTGCGTCTTTAGTGGTAGTTGTCTCTGAATTGTACTAACAGGGGCGGGCAAACATAGGTTTACGGTTGTTCCTACGGAAAAGGACAAGTCAGACAAGCGCATAATACAGCAATAAATGAGCACTAACACCACACGGCTGTGCCTCCTGCCCCCTGTCCGCC